>JAREIK010000364.1:0-37665 GCA_029783825.1 Sapria himalayana | reverse complement strand
ATATATAGACAAATAGATAGAAAGATAGATAGACAAATAGAGAGGCAGATAGTTAGACACATAGATATACAGATAGATAGACAAATAGATAGACAGACAGATAGAAAGATTGATAGATATATTATTATTATAAATAGTTAGATAGAAAGATACATTGATAAAAAATAGATAGGCACATTTATAGATAGATAGATAGATTGATTGATTGATAGATTGATATACATATTGATAGACAGATTGATAGACAGATTGATAGACATACTGATTAAGAGATAATCATACATATAGATAGATAGATAAATAAATAAATAGATAGATAGATACATAGCCAGATAGATAAATAGATATCAAGATAGATTGACCAATTATTAGATAGAAAGATAAATAGATAAATATACTGAGAGATAGACTAGTAGATAGTCATATAAAAAGACAAATAGATAGAAATTTAGAAAGACAAATAGAAAGATAGATAAATTGATACATAAATTGATAAAAAGATTGACAGATAAATAGATAGATATATAGATATTTAGATAGATAAATAGATTGATAGAAAGATAGATAGATAGATAGATAGAATGAAAGAGAGATAGATAGACTGAAAGATTATTATATAAATAGATATATAGATACATAGATATATAGATATATAAAAATACAAATAGATAGACATCTAGATAGACTGATAGATAGACTGATAGATAGACAAATATATATATATATATATATATATATATATATATATATATATATATATATATATATATATATATATAGAAAGATAGATAGATAGGTAGGTAAACAGATAGAAAGATATTTATATAGATATATAGAAAGATAGAACGATTGATAGAAAGATTGATTGACAGAAAGATAGATTGATAGATATAGAGATAGACAAATAGATAGATTGATAAAAAAATAGATAGATAGTAAGATATATAAATAGATATACAGATGGATAGATAGATAGATAGACAGACACATAGATAGTTAGTTAGTAAGATAGATAAATATGCTGATAGATAGATAAATAGATATATAGACAAAAATATAGAAAGATAGATAAATAGATAGATTAAAAAATAGATAGACATATAGACATATAGATAGATAGATAGATATATAGATAAAAAAATAGATGGATAGATAGAGAAATAGATATATAAATAGTTAGATAGATAGATAAATACATAGATCGTCAAATACATTGAAAGACAAATTGATATTCATATTGATAGATAGATTGATATGTAGATTGATAGAAAGATTGAGAGATAGATTGGTAGATAGACCGATAGACTGACAGATAGATATATAAAAATATCAACAAATAAATAGATAGATATATAGATAGATAAATAGATAGATAAATAGATAGATAAATAGATAGATAGACAAATAAAATGATAAATAGTCTGATAGATAAATAGATATATAAACATTTAGATAGACAGATTGATTGATTGAATGTTCCACAAATAGATAGATAGATAGAAAGATAGAAATATAGATGGACATATATATAGATTTATAGAGATAAAGAAAAATCAATATATAAATAGATAGATATACAAACAGATAGACATATTGATATATAGATATATCTACAAATAGATAGATAGATAGATAGACATATAAATAGATAGATAGTTAGAAAGGTAGATTAATAGACAAATAGATAGATAGTTATATAGGCAGATAGATATATAAATAGTTAGAATAAAGAGATAAAAAGACAGATAGATAGGAAAATATATTGACAGATAGATAGACAAATAGATAGATAGATAGAGAAATAGTTAGATAGATAGAAATAGAAATAGATAGATAGATATATAAATAGATAGACAAATTATTCGATTTATAGATAGACACTTATATACATAGATAGAGAGATATAACGATAAATAGATGGATATAAAAATGGATAGATAGATGGAAAGATAAATAGATAGAAAGAAAGAAAGATAGGTAGTCATATAAATAGACAAATAAATAGATCGATAGATAGATAGAAAAAAGATAGACATAAAGATAGATATAAAGATAGACATTTAGATAGATAAATAGATGGATAGATAGATAGAAAAATAGAAAAATAGATAGAAAGATAGACAGATAGAGAGATAGATAAATAGTTAGTTAGATCGATAGATAGATTGATAAATAAATAAATAAACATATAAATAGACAAATAGATAAACAAATAGATAGACTGATAGAAAGATAGTTAAATAGATAGAAAGATATACATATAGATAGATAGATAGTTATACAAAAATATTAATAGATGGATAGATAGACATATAAATAGAAAGATAAATAGAAAGATAAATAGATACATAAATTGGGAGAAATATAGATCAATAGATAGATAGACATATAAATTGACATTGATAGACAAATAGTTTGATAGATAGGTAGATAGATATTTAGAAAGATAGTTTGACTGATAGATACACAAATAGATCGATAGATAGATAGATAGATTAACAGATAGATAGATATATAGCTAGATAGATAGATAGACAGATAGATACATAGATAGATTGATAGATAGTTAAATAGACAGATATATAGAAAGATAGATAGATAGACAGATCGATAAATAGATAGATTGATAGAAAGACAGATCGATATATAGATAAATAAACAGATAGATAGAGTGATAAAACGATTGACAGAAAGATAGACAGACAAAGAGATAGATAGACAAAGAGTCATATAAATAAATGAGAAATTGAAAATAAATAGATTGACTTAAAGATATATGGAAAGATAGATAGACTTGTAGATAGATAGATTAATAAAGAAACATATATACACATAGATAAACATATAAATATACAGATAGATATGCATACAAATAGATAGACATGTAGATAAACAAATAGGCATAAATATTTACAGACAGCTAGTTAGTTAGATAGACAAATAGACAAAAAAACAGATAGACAAAATGATTGACAAAAAGATAGACATAGATATAGATAGAAAGAATGAAAGATAGATGGACAGATAGAAAAATAGAAAGATGGATTAATAGACAAAGAGAGAGACAGATTAATAGACAAATAGATAGATAGATAGATAAATAGATAGAAAAATAGATAAATAGATCGATAGATAGATATACAAGTAGAAAGATAGTGAAATATATAGACACATAAATAGACATATAGATATATAGACAGATAGACATACACATTTATACATAGATAGACAAATAGATAGGCATACATATAAATAGATAGATAGACAATTAGATAGACAAATAGAGAAACAAATAGACAAAATGATGGACAAAAAGATAGACATAGATATAGATAGAAAGATTGATAGATAATGGACAAAAAGATAAATAGACAGATAAACAGATAGAAAGGAAAATAGACAGATAAATATAGTGACAGATTGATAGGCAAATAGACAGATAGACAGAAGAGAGACAGACGGATAGACAGACAGATAGATATATAGATAAACTGATAGACAGATAGATTAATAGATATATAGATAGACAAATTGATAGATAGATAGATAGAGAGATATATAGATAGATAGGTGAATAGACAAATAGATAGAAAGATTGACTAATAAATAGATAGATAGATAGATAGATATACATATAGATAGATCATTTAGATAGACAAATAGATAGACACATAGAAAGATATAATGATATACAAATAGATAGACATATAGATAAACAAATAGATAGACACATAGATAGACATACAGATAGACATTTAGAGAGTTAAACAAATAGACGGACATAAAGATAGACAGATAGACAAATAGATAGACAAATAGATAGTCATACAGATAGATAGATAGATAGATAGACAGACAGATAGGAACAATGATGGACAAAAAGATTGACATATATATAGACTGACAAAATGATAGATAGATAGACAGAAAGATAAATTGATAAATAGATAGATAAATAGATAGATAGGTAGATAGATAGATAAATAGATAGATACATAGATACACTAATAGATAGTTAGACATAAAGATAGTTAGATAGATAGCTAAATATAAAGAAAGACAGTCCCATATATAGATAGACAAATATATACATAGAAAGGTAGACAGATAGATAGATCAATTGATTGATTGATAAACTTAAAGATAGATAATCAGATAGATAGATAGATAATCAGATAGATAGATAATCAGATAGATAGAAAAATAGATAGATAGATAGTTTAAAATATATAAAATGAGTTAGAGATATTGATATATGCATATGTAAATATATAGATAGACTAATAGACATATAGATATATAGACAAATATATAGAAAGATAAATAGATAATGAGATAGACAACTAAGCAAATAGTAGATAGCATATAGATAGATATATAGATAGATAGGCAGATAGAGAGATATATAGATAGTAATATAGATAGATAGCTAGATAGATAGATAGACAAATAGATATGTACATAGATAGATAGATAAATAATTAGATAGATAGAGAGATAGATAGACATATAGATCTATAGATAGATAGATATATAGATATATATATATATATATATATATATATATATATATATATATATATATATATATATAAACTAATATATAGATATATAAATTAACAAATAGGTAGATAAACAAATATGTAAATAGACAAATAAACATTTTACATGATAGACAAGTAGTTTGATAGATAATTATATAGATATACAGATTGATTGATTGATTAAAGAATAAATAAATAGATAGACAGATTTATTGGTTGAAAAATAGAAAAATTCTATTTTTCTATTTTTTAAAAAATAAATAGATAGACAGATAGATAGACACACACACACACACACATACATACATATATACATACACACACACACACACACACATATATATAAAGAGATAGAAATTTAGACAAATTGACACATATACACATATACAGATGGACATATAGAAAGATAAATAAATCGAAAATAGAAATATAGGTACATATACAAATAGACATACAGACAAATAGACAGATACATGGTTAGATAGGAAAATTGATACATAGATTGATATATAGATAGTAAAATATATAGATAGATAGATATGAAAATAGAAAGATAGATAGATATACATATAGATAGATAGGCAAATAAAAAGATAGAGAGATATACGTATAGATAGATAGACACACAAATTGATAGATGGAAAGAAAGTCAGATAGAATAAAAGATATATTGAAAGATAGATAGATACATAGAAAGATATATAGACACATAGATGGATGGATAGATAGATATATATATATATATATATATAGAAATAGATAAATAGAATGTTAGGTTAACAATTAGATCGAAGTTAGATATGCAAATAAACAAATAGATAAGTAAATAGATAGGCTCATAGGTATATAGACACAAATATAGAAAAAAAAATAGACAGATTGAAATATAAATAGGTAGATAGACAAATAAAAAATTAAATTTATTGAAAGATAGATTTATAGATTGATAGATTGATAGATAGATATATATAGAGAGACAAATAGATATATTGGTAGATAGTCAGAAAGACAGATAGACAGGCAGATAGATATATAGATAGACTCATAGAAAGATAGATAGAAAGTCATATAGATAGATAAATAGATAGATTAATATGTAGATAGGTATATAGACAAACATACAAATAGACTTATAGATAGTCATATAGACAGATTGATTGATAGATAGATAAAAAAATAGACTATTGGATAGATAACAAATAGATAGATTAATAGATATGTAGATATACTGATAGACTTATATAGTGTTAGATATAAAGATATTTTGATAGTTAGATAGATACTTATATAGAAAGGTGGATAGATAGATTGACAAAAAGAAATATAGACAGATAGAAAGAATGATGGTGACTTTCTGACATATTCAATGTTCTCTGTATGAGTACTACAGGATAATTCGTATGCCCGTATTGCATGAAAAAGTATGATGCATTTATTCTCAAATTCAGTGGTGAACAGTCATGCTTTGATAATCATCATAAGTTTCTATCTATGAATCATCCATTCCACCGAAATATAACTGTATTTTAAAAAAATAAAATAGCGATGAAGTTGTACCATTAGTTTGTTCAGGAGATGATATTATGACAGAGATTTAAAGTTTAGGTCTAAAGAAGGTAACTAAAAATGATGCTACTGGAACTAATAGACCAATATACAAAATATTTGGTAGGAAGAGACAGTATTTTTTGGGACTTACCCTATTAGAAGTCCAATTTAATTCGTCATAACTTGGATGTATTGCATATTGAAAAAAATTTGATTGATAATATTTCCAACACAGCCCTTAATGTAGATGGAAAAATAAAAGACACTTGAAAATCAAGACAAGAGCTAAATTATTACTGATGGCTTCCTGAATTGAAGATGAATGAGGCAACTAAAAGATTCCCTAAAGCTTGTTACACATTTGATGAGAAGGTAAGACAGATATTGTGTGAATAGGTTAACAATTTGAAATTCCCCAATGGATATGTATCAAATATGGGTAGATGCGTTGATATAAAAAATCATAAGTTATTTGGAATGAAAAGTCATGACTATCATGTATTTATTCAAAGATTAAAAACTAATTGCATTATTTGAATTACTTCTTCTAAGTGTTTGCAAGGTCCTTACAGAACTTAGTTTATTCTTCAAATAGCTAACTACAACCACAATCAAAATAGATGACATGGTGAGGCTGGAGAATGACATACCACTTATTCTTTGTAAGCTTGAAAGGATATTCCCATTGAACTTTTTTGACTCAATGAAGCATTTACCAATCCATTTGGCATATGAAGTAAGGATAGTAGGGCCAATGCAATGCAGGTGGATTTATCCTTTTGAAAGGTAAATACATATAAGTAGCTATGTTTTATTATTTCAAACACAAAGTAATATTGTAATTTAATATAATTAAAACCTAACATTATGGGTGTAGGCATCTACGTTAGTTGAAATTGAATGTTAGAAACAAGACAAAAGTTGAAGGTTCAATTTGCAATGCATATTTAGTAGAAAAAGAATCACCATTTTGTTCTTATTATTTTGAGGATCATGTCAATACAAAGAATAGATATGTGCCTCGGAATGATGAAGCTCATGTGCTGATTGAAGATGATTCTGTGGACAAGTGATCTATCTTCAAGCACCCTGGAAGAGCATTTGGAAGAGCAAAGAAAAGATATAATACAACTGAAGAGGTTGCACCATATATTGAGTATGTATAGCCAAAATATTTACATGTTTAATCATAGTTTAATTTTGCCCTTAATAGGAATAAATAAAAATTGATATACTTTTTTCTCCCTATTTTTATATTTGTGTAGTATTTTTGTTGAACAGTTAAAAAATAGGCAAACAAAAATCTCCAGTAATGAGGTCAATTATAGGCTAGAAATATAATTTGCGAATTTGTTCAAAAACTATGTGAGAATTCTTAAGTTTTAATTTTTTGAATTATTTAATTTATTAGTATCTTTTATTTGTTAACATCATTTGTTTAATTTATGCATTAGACCAATGATCCTTTAAATGGAGATTCTAATATTTTCATTCAGAATCTATGTAAAGGATTGTTTAGATATGTGACAATTTATACTGAATATTTTGTCAATGGATATAGTTTACACACAATCAGATATGGTTCTTCTAAAACAATAATGAATAGTGATGTATCCATTAAAGGCTCAAGTTATAGAAAAGATGAGATTGATTTTAAGGTCAACTCATAGAAGTTATTGAGTTGGAGTATCCTTGACATAAAAATAACAAGATTGTATTATTAAAGTGCGAGTGGTTTGATCCTAAATGAAATGTGGGTACAAAGATTCATTCAGATTATAAGCTAGTGGATGTTAATCATAAATGCAGATAGAATTGATATGTGCCATTTATTATGGCAGTTCAAGCCACTTAAGTATATTATTATACATATCTGAGTTTATCACGTGATAAGAGTGACTGGTGGGTGATTTACAAAATTGAAGCTCTATCAATTTTAAAGTACCAACATCTCAAAGAAGAAGTATAAACTTAGTTATTGCACTAATATTCTAAGAAGATAACGTAAATAATAGTGAGCCTTTGCATGTAAATAAAGATCTAGAGAATTTATGTGATTCAAATGGTGGCCTAATAGAAATTGAAGATGATCAATTTCTATCTGAATATGAGTTAGAACTTCCATCAGAATTAGATGGAATGTTAGAAGATACATTGGAGGATGTTAGTGATGTCGATAATTAAAATGTTATAATTATATTATAATATTAAAATCAAAGACTTTGCTTGCCACACAAGAGGGTCAAAGTTGAGTATTGAGCATGCTTGAAATTTAGTAAAATTTTATATTTTAAAACATCTATATATTTAGTGGTTGTCCTAATAGTCCAAATAAATCAAATTTGTGCATGGTTTTATTAATTTTTAACATTTGTTATTTTTTGACTTAATAAATACATACTCTAGGTTGGAGAATTGCGTCAAGATCCCAATTTTAATGAGATTTTCAGGAAGATACATTTGAAGAAAGTAGATGGTTAGTTTGTTGACAAGTCTCAGATGATTGCTATAAGAATTTTTTATATTAATAAAATTTTATAATATTACGATAAATTTTTAAAGTTGTTCGTAATGCAAAATATTAAATTTATTTTCTGTATATCTAGAATAGTATTTATCTTTATTTTATCACAGGAACTCATGGATGAATGTGCAATAGTTTCTTCTCAATGAGTTGAGGCTTCTATACATCTTCAACTAATTGACTATGATTTTATCTATTTGGAGGCCATAGAAGGTCATAAGAAACAACGAGTGTATGGCATTAGTTCGAAGGAGTGCCATTTTGTTGTGGTAGTCATGCTTCTAATTCATCTATCACATCAATGGTGGATGAGGTGGTAGAACAACTAGTAATGGAAACAAATGAACAATTTGAAGTTACGGAGACTAAAATGAAAGAGATTGATGAGCAGATTAATCATTTGAAGAAAGAAATGCAAGAAATTAAAGAAATGAATGATGAGATGAAAGAAATAAATAATGAGATGAAAAAAATAAAGAGATGAAATAAATTAAGAATTTAATGCAATAGTAGATGTCATATATGGAATCATAGTTAGCAGATTTGACATGATAGATAGCATTTTGAGATCCAGCTTCAAAACCGTAAAGGAAAGGCTAGCACAAATGTACCAACTAATAATGATGATATTTTTGTATCTGAATTATTTCTGAACTATTTTTGAT
Source organism: Sapria himalayana (assembly GCA_029783825.1). Taxonomy (NCBI): domain Eukaryota; kingdom Viridiplantae; phylum Streptophyta; class Magnoliopsida; order Malpighiales; family Rafflesiaceae; genus Sapria; species Sapria himalayana. The sequence continues at coordinate 28,384 of JAREIK010000364.1, read as the reverse complement.
TTTTGTTTGTGTAGCTAAATAGGATGAGATTTTTTTGGAGGTATCATTTTTCTTTATTTTGATTCTGTTCTTTGCTTTGGCGATTAACCTAATTATGAATCCTTGCAGGACATCTGATATGAAACACAAAAAAATTATGATTCAAAGCCTTTAGACATTGCAATGGTCCTTCCCATGGATGGGTCCCATTTTACTTATCTCAGTAGGATCAAAAGGAGGCCGAGCTTCTATTATCTTCATTAATTCTAAAACATTTTATTTTTGCACACAGACACTCTCTCGTTCTAAACATCATTGCTAGCAATCTTTTAGATATCTATTGAAGTAATATGATTATAAACTCAAATTCATGTTTGTTCATGTCTATAATAACTTTTTTTATATATCTGTGAATATGTTTGTATGTACTCGAATATTTTGGGTAGAGTTTTAGCCTATTATAGGTATATAAAAGAATTGTCTTGTCCTCCTAATGCTGGGAATAACACGTTAGCTTCTAAAGTTGTGAGATGAACAAAAAAATTCTGATCTCACGCAGATCCAAGTTTCTTTTTATGCAGTGCATATTATTTTCATGGATTGCATATTGAATTGTTCTGTAGTTACGTTATAACAACAAATTGAGATTCCTTGCTCCAAACCAAAAGAGGAACCATATGGAAATAGAACCTACATGGTTGATGGACTAATACAATGAAGCTAAGTAATCAAAATGATTGATGCAAGCACAAGGAGAGGAAAAGAAATGTTCTAAGAAAGCCGCACGGAAGCATGGAGCTATGGGGGGTGGCAGGGCAGAGCCTGGCTCGTGGCTTGTCTTCCAGGTTTTCCTCTAATAGTTTTCAGACATATTTTCGTAAATTTAAATAATTTTTGTATTTCTTATTTATGTTGATAGTAAAGTTTTGTGCCATCTTTGTGAAGTATAAATGGGATAATAGTAATTTCTTGTAGTTATGTGCCATCTGAGGTTATGTGATTACATATATGTACATATAATACTACAGTATATATGTACATATATACTATAGTATTATATGTACATATATACTATAGTATTATATGTAAATATATACTTTAGTATATATGTTTATATATACTATAGTATATATGTACATATATACAGTAGTAATATATACTCAGTATATAATGTATATATACACTTAGTATATAATGTACATATATACTTAGTATATAATGTACATATATACTATAGTATATATGTACATATATACTATATTATATATACTACAGTATATACTATAGTATCAAAATAGTATCAAAACATAACTTTTGATAAAAGTGCATATATACTGAGTATATATATTATAGAATATAAAGTAGCATATATACTACAAAATATACTATATTATATAAACTAAATTATATATTGTAGTATGTACTACATATAAACTATAGTATATATGTACATTTAACAAAAGTTCTGTTGTGATACTATAGTATTTATGTACATACTACAGTATATATTCTGTAGTATGTACTATAATATACTATAGGATATACGTACATATATATGTACGTATAATACTACGAAAAAATCCCATTTAGCTAGGGAATTTTTCCTATTTATTTGGGATTTTTATTGTATTGTTTATTTTTCATTCTTTCTATCTTTCAATGTCTTTCTATTTATTTGTCTATCTATATATTTATATGTATGTCTATCTGTCTATTTTTCTATCTGTCTATCTAATTGTCGATATATATATATGTTTCATTAGTATTATTCAATTTTTTGTATTTTTGTTAAATAGGATGTCGAGCCTAGATCAAAGATTTTAGATTTTCAGATTAGAGAGAGAGACTAGATAGAGAGAAAGTAATCATAAAAAAACTTAAAATACTCATAAAATAGTGAGGTAGATCATGTGCACGGTGTACCACAGTCTAGTTCAAACTTTCAAACTTGAGTTGAGAGTCTCGAAAAGCCGAGCCGAATGACGAAATCCCGAGTCCCGAGAGAAAGAAGAGCAAGTGCTTTGAAAGAATTTTGAGAGAGTGAGAATAAAAGTTTATGAAAAACATAAATGTTATTGAGATGTGGGGGGATTTTATAAATAAAAAAAAAATTTTAAATAAGTAATTTTTATGTTTTTTTAATTTTTTATTGAATTTTAGGGGGCAGAATCATGAGGGCAGTCGGATTTTGTCCACTAGCCGTTGGAGACAAAATACAATCGCTGATATTTAAATTTTAATTTTTTTTAACCATTGGGGGGGGGGGGGATTCGTGTAGGGCAGTACCGCGGGTCGGGTCGGAGTGGAATCAAACCTGTACCCATGCATTTTCTCAATCCGAATGGCTCTACTCTAGCGATGTTGTGGGGTGCGGGACATGTCCCAAGCTGGTGGGTCGTGCCACGGGCCACTAAACTGTGCCAGGTCAGGGATGGCACGAGGTCCAGTTGTCCTCGGCACGGCACGCTTGGTGCCGTGGTCAAGCACGGCACAAGCCCGGGCATAGAAAATTCTAATGCCGGGCTAGCACAGGCATGTCTAATCATGCTGTGCCTCGTGACGTGCCTAGACGGCCCGGCCTAATTTACACCTTTATATATATATATATATATATCTATGTATTTAAGCATCTATATATCAATCAATCTATCTATCTATATCTATCTATTTGACTACTTGTCTATCAACCTATCTATCTATATGATTATTTATCTAGTTGTCTATATATCTATATATTTCTCTATCTATATATCTATCAATATGTCTTTCTATCTATCTATCTATATATCTATTTGTCTATTTATCTAAATATCTATCATATATTTATCTATTTATTTGTCTATCTATCTTTCTATTTATCTATCTATCTGTCTGTCTATCAATCTATCTTTCTATCTATGTATTTATCTTTCTACCTATCCATCTATGTATCTATCTATCTATCAATATATGTATTAATTTAAATATCTATTTGTCTATTTGTATATCCATCTATATATCTATATATCTAGTTGTCTCTCTATGTATATATCTATCTTTATTTCTTTCTAACTAATTATCTATCTATCTATCTTTATATCTATCTATCTCCCTAGCTATCTATTTATCTATCTATCTTTGTGTCTATCTATCTATCTAACTATCTATCTGTTTGTCTTTCTATCTGTCTATTGATTTATCTTTCTATATCTCTATCAGTGTAAATTCTTATTGGTCCCTTTATCTAAATGTCTATAAGTTGATTTATTTGTCTATATGTGTATCTATCTATCTATATATCTATCTGTTAATCTATATATATGTCTATCTATCTAACTCTCTATCAAGTTATCTATTTATCTGTCTATCTGTATATCTATGTATTTATCTATTTTTTATCTGTCTATCTTTCTATCTGTCTTTCTATCTATCTGTCTATATATATAACTATATATCTGTTGATATGTCTATCAATCTATATGTCTATTTGTCTATCTATCTATCCATCTATCTGGCTATTTGTGTATTAGTCTATTTATTTATCTATTTATCTATTTATCTATCTATATATCTATTTATCTATCTATTTATCTATCCATCCATCTATCAATTTTTTTATTTATCTATCTATTTATCTATTTTTCAATATATATATATATCTATCAAATAATAAATCTATCTATCTATCTAATTATATTATTTATCAATCTTTCTATCTACTTATCTATCTATCTATCAATTTGTGTATCTATCTATCAATCTATCTATCTATTTATCTATATCTATCTATCTCTCTATCTATCTATTAATCTCTGCATCTATCTAATTATCTATTTATCTCTCTATCTAAGTATCTATCTATATACCTGTCTATTTGTCTATCTATCTATCTATATATCTTTCTATCTATCTATATATCTATCAATCTATATATATATATATATATATATATATATATATATATATATATATATATATATATATATATATATATATATATATATATATATATATATATATCTATCTATCTATTAATCTATTTATTTAAATATTTATCTATCTTGCTAGCTATCAATCTATCAATCTATCTCTCTCTCTACATATCCATCTATCTAACTATCTAACAAACTATCTCTCTATCTATTTACCTTTTTATCAATCAATCAATCAATCAATCAATCAATCTGACTAACTATCTTTCTATCTATCTATATATCTATCTATCTAGTTATTTATCTTTCTATTTATCTATCTATCTTTCTTTCTTTCTTTCTTTTTATCTATTTATATATTTATCAAATTATCTACCTATTTATCTATCTAATTATATATAGATCTACTTGTTTATCTAAATATCTATTTGTTTATATGTCTTTCTATCTGTCGATCTATCTATCTATCTCTTTGTACATTTATCTATCTATCTGTCTATCTATCTATCTATCTATTAATCTATCAATCCATATATCCATCTAACCATATATACATTTATCGATATATTCATCTATCCATCTATCCATATATCATTTTAACTATCTATCTATCAATAAATAGACATCTATCTATCTATCCAACTATCCATATATGCATCTATCCATCTATCCTCCTATCTAGCTATCCATCTATCGATCTATCCATCTATACATTTTTCCATCTATCCATCTATCCTTCTATCGTTATATCCTTTTTTCAAACTATCCATCTATCCATCCACCTATCCATCTAATCATCTTTCTATCTATCCATCGACCCATCTATTCATCTTTTTATTTATCTATCGGACCATCTATCAATCTAAGCATCTATCCATTTATCCATCTTTCTATCTATCCTTTTATCCATCTATCCATCTTTCTATTTATCCATCTAACCATCTATCCATCTATGCATATATTTCTTCTATCCTTCTATTCATCTATATATCTATCTATGTACTTATTTATCTATTTATTTCTCTATCAATTTGTTTATCATTCTATTTGTCATTCTATCAAAGTGACGGTCTATGAATCTGTTTATCTATCTATCTGTCTATCTATCTTTCATTCTATATGTTTATTTGTCTACCTGCAAATTATCTATATATCTGTCTATCTATATTTCTGTCTATCTATCTATATTTGTAGCTATCTATCTATATGTTTATCTATCCACTACTAAAATTCACCGAATTACCAAGCAATTATTTGGTCGGTGATTAGGTGTTTTTTGGTCGGTAACCCAAATACCAACCAAATACCAAAAAAAAATCAATCAGTTAGTAAATTATCCACCATTTACCCATCCTCTACCAACAAACAATTATCGACTATTGTCTGACAATTTTCTGACTAAATTAATTCAATCTGTATATGGTCCCCAAATGGTCAGTAATTAATAATCATTTACAGACCATTCAATGACAAATAATTATCAACTAAATTCCAACCATTTTCCGACCTAAAGCACTTGGTCGGTAAATGGTCTCAAAATGGTCAAAAATTACCGAAATAATTGCGACCAAAAAACAGACTAAAATCTTTTAAAAACATTGGTCGATAATTGATCTACAAAAGTATTACCGACCATTTGGAGATATTTTACCGACCATTGATACTAAAAAATTTTGGTCAGTTTAGTCGCAATTCGATCGGTAATTACCGACCAAATTTTTATTTTTTGCAGTTTTGCGGTAGTTTCTACAAAAACTAGAACACAAAACACAAAAAATAATAAAATCCAAAAAACACCCAGTTTGATGCAGTTGTTGTAGAAACATATACAGATAACACAAAAAAATCAAATTAACTCCAGCGAACTACTATATATACTACAAATATATATATATTAAATACATCAAGAGAAAAATAAAAAAATGAAATCCAAAATCAAAGTTTAAGGTATTGAAAAAAATATGTGTAATAGACTCAATCATCCAACATAGTTTCAAAATCATTATGTTGTGACATTTCTGGTCCACACGGTGAGATGTCAGGTATTGGGGTAGAGATATCTGCTGCTGCTAGTCTAGATGCAGTTGCTGTAGGTCTTGCTATAGGTGATGGAGTAGATGCTGTAGCTGGAGCATTACGTTGGACAATCTGATGTAGATCATTAGGGTTGAAAAGGAGTCCTCCTTGAAACTTCTTTGTAAGGCAGTCAAAATGCATATGCAACTCATTTCTATCATCCTCATAGTCGATCATGCATTACTCAGTATTGACCAACTGATACTGTATCGTATTTCACATCACGTACTGATATTCACCCATCGTCGAAAACAATTTAGAAACTGGTCCTGAAAATTCAGCTTCATAATTTAGTCATCTATGCGAGTTGAATGATGATGTCGACAAACTGACACCATTGATGGGCATCTTCTCCTTGCCATCAACAGTCACATACCAAATCTGATTCGTATCAACTGGTGGAGCTAATGAATGTGAATTACCTATTGCACCATCACATGAACCTAAAGTAGACTAGGAATACACTTGAGTCATAGTAGCTAATATTTTCTCATATCTAGCCTATTAAAAATGTATGACAAGTATTTTAATTTATATTCAAACAAAAAAAAGTTAATTTTTTTAATGAAACATACATTTGCTGCATGAGATATCTGATCAATGAAAGTCTGATCATCATGAGCATTTGTGTGCGTGTATTTGAATAAGCAAGGAACACTAGGCTTCTTACCCTCTTTGCGTGTCTATAATTACACACAATACATACGTTAATTCTATTAAAAAAAATTTCTTTATGAGAAATGAAAATTAGGCATAATTAAACACATTTCACAAAGTAATAAACATAAAAAGTATAAATAGAAATAATACCAATGCTCGTTTGTGCTCGCACATAGAGCAAGATTTACAAGTGTGTGTAGACATGCCACGACCCTCCCGAGCCCACTCTGAACTATGATTACTCTTCAGTTTATCACACCTCTTCCTATAATTCGGATCTTCCCATCTACTCTGCCACTCCTTGAAAACATGATCTAGGACACTCGAAGATTTTTCTTTCTTCTTCAACCATTTATCTTTGATCTCGTACACGGTGTCTTTATACCAATTGACAGCATATTTGTATAACACACTTTTGACCGCCTCCTTTCGCTGTGTCCACATGTAAACTTTCTACAATTATAAATAAATAATTTTTAATTAGTCAACAAAAGAATAAATAAAAGATGTAAAAATTTTTCCGGTAGTAATATTTACCTTAAATTCTCTCCAATTCATCATTTGGTTCTTATCTGTGAGTGACTTCCAAATATGTCCATTGGGTTTATATTAAATTTGTATATGTATTGATATAGTAAAATACTTTTTTATATACTACTATATACAAATATATATTAAATATAAGCTGTAAATTTATTATTTAAAAATAATTGTGCATAAAACTTTTAAACTATGCATATCGTAAGATACAATTATTTATAGTTATATATTATTTTACATATAATATATATAGTTATAAATAGTTATATATAATTAAACATATAGTTATATATAGATATATTCATTCAAGTAGTTATAAGTAGTTATACATAAATATAAACAACATTATAAAAAATTATGTTGCTTTAATCATATTAATATATATGTGTGTATATAGTTCCAAAAATTATTATATATAATTATATAGACATTTATTTAGATATACAAATATTTATATATAGTTATACACATATAGTTTAAAATAATGTTGTGTGTTGTTATACATGTAATTATATATATAGTTACATGTGGTTATACATATAGTTACAAAAATAGTTAAACATATATTTTTACATGTAGGTTTATATATTTGTTTATTTAATTTTATATATTTATAAATATAGTAATGAATAGGTATAGATATAGTAAAATACTTTTTTATATACTACTATATACAAATATATAATAAATATAAGCTGTAAATTTATTCTTTAAATATAATTATGCATATAACTTTTAAAATTATAGATATAGTAAGATACAATTATTTATAGCTATATATTATTTTACATATAATATACATAGTTATAAATTGTTATATATAATTAAAAATATATTTATATATAGTTATATTCATACAAGTAGTTATAAGTAGTTATACATAAATATCAACAACGTTATAAAAAAATAGTTTGCTTTAATTATATTAATACATATATTTATATATAGTTACAAATTTAGTTATATATAATTATATAGACATTTATTTAGTTACACATATATTTATATATAGTTATACGGATATAGTTTAACATAATGTTGTATGGTGTTATACATGTAATTATAAATATAGTAACATGTTTTTATACATATAGTTACACATATAGTTAAACATATATTTATACATGTAGGTTTATATATTTGTTCATTTAATTTTATATAATTATACATATAGATATGTATAGGTATAGATATAGTAAAATACTTTTTTCATATACTAATATATACAAAAAAATATTAAAAATAAGTTGTGAAGTATATATTTAAATATTAATATGCATAAAGCTTTTTTAGTAATACATATAGTAAGATACAATTATTTATAGTTATATATTATTATTCATATAATATATATAATTATCAATAGTAATATATAATTAAAGAAATAGCTATATATATATATATTTATATAAGTAGTGATAAGTAGTTATACATAAATATATACAACATTATAAGCAAATATTTTAATTTAATTATATGAATACATATATGTATATATAGTTACAAATATAGTTATATTTAATTATATAAAGTGTTACATATTTATACAAATATATATATATATATATATAGTTATACACATATAGTTATAAATATGTATGTAGTTAAAGATATAATTATAATTAACATTTATATAGGTATACATTTAGTAAAATATAATAAGTTATAGTAATATATTAGTATGCATATAATATATATTTTTTAGAAATATAATTATATTGAACTATACATATAGTTATACATTATTATATAGTTACAAATTAGTTATACAAAATTATAAATATAATTATAAAAATAGTTTACTTTATTATAAATACTTTTATATAAAATGACATATGATTATATAATTAAACACGTGTATCTATATAATATTTATGAATAATTTTTTTTTATAAATGTTACTTAAATATTATTATATTTATATATACCACTTTTATAAATAATATATAGTATATATACCACATTTTATAAATATTATAAATATTTTATATTTATTTAAAAAAATATGTAATATAAATATTTACAAAATTGCATAATCATTTAATATTATATAATTGTTATATAAATATATAAATATATAAATATATATATATATATAGGGATAGGTTAATGTAAATTTTGTATAGATATTTATAAACAATTAATACATTTATATAAATATTTATATATAATATTATATGTTTATATAAACATATCAATGTGTATTTATAATGTAATACATTTATATTTAAAGTATAGACATTCATACATAATATCATATGATTATATAAATGTATAAAAGTTTAAATATACAATGATAGACATTTAAGATTAATATTAAATAAAAGTTTGATTTAACATAAATCATTATATATATTAAAGTATTGACATTTATACATAACGTCATATGATTATATAAATATAAACTATTAACATTAAGATTATTTGGATGCAAACATCATATAATTGAAATCAAAATCACTAAAACCCTAAAAATATAAATAGTAGATGAACAAATTTTATAAAAAAATGAACAAATATAGTTAAATTAATTGTGTCGAATCAAAATCATATTAGGTTAAATGAAATTAAAGCAAAAATTAAGAAATTATGTGGAGAACAAATACCTAATACCCTAATATACTGAAAAAATGAAATTTCAATTGTCTATATATAATTCAGAGAAACGGAGATGTGTATAAGCAATTTGAAGGAGAAGAACAAAGAAAAACTTACCTAGATTCAAAAGAAAGATCAAATTTTTTTAATTTCGTGCTTACAGTCGACTCTGATTCGAAAAAACTACAGAGTTTCGATGATTTTAGGTTTTAATGACTTAGCAAATGATTTTAAAATCAAAAAAATTTAAACAATGAACTACCATCCAAAATTATGGTCTGTAAACGGCCAGTCAGAAAAAATCTATAAGTATTTGGAAGTCCACTTTACCACCTAATTTTAATGGTAATATGTTTCTGGTCGTTAAATAGTCGGTAATTTGTCTACAATATCTATTCGCTATTTCCATCCTAATTTATTGACCAATTTCCAACCAAAAACATTTGGTCGGTATGTATGGTCAGTATTTGGTCGTGAAAATGTCAGTAATTAACGAATTATATATTTGGTCAGTAATTTGGTCGGTAATTACGACCTTATAAATATATTGGATCACCACTATACCGACTAATTTTAATGGTTATATATTTTTTGTCGTTAAATAGTTCGTAATCTTTTGGGAATATTTTTTGCTAATTTCCTCCTAATTTACAAACCTTATTTTAGACCAATTATATTTGGTCGGTAATAAATGGTCGATAGTTGGTCAGAAATTTGGTCGAAAATATTTTTTCCTATGCACCACTTGGATCTCTAAATAGGTCATGAATTGTTCAGTAATTACTGACCTATATATATGGTCGATAATTGATCGGTAATTGGTCGGTAAGTATGAAGTTATAAATAATTTGAAAAAATACTATACCAACCAATTATAATGAAATGTCGTTAAATAGTGAGTAATATATTTAATAACCACTCTACAAACTAATTCCTAACCAAAAATATTTAGTCGGTAATTATGGTTGGTCCTTAGTCGGAAATTTGGTCGAAAAATTTATTTTTTTTCGATACCATTTTTTGGTCGCTAACTTGTCGTGTTTTGGACATGAATTACTAATCAAAATTTTTGCTTGGTAATTTTGTCGGCATTATCATAAATTTTAGTAGTGATCTATCTGTTTTTTATTTTATCATTCTATCTATATATCAATACTTCTATATTTTTATATATCTACTTGCCTATCTATCTATCTATCTATCAGTTTATCAGTCTATTTGTCTATCTATCTAACTATCAATACAAGAAAAATCTCATATAGCTAGGGAAAATTACCTAGCTAAATGGGCATTTTCTATTTTTAGTAGTGGTCGAAAAATTTTTAGTTGCGATGGATTATCGATGGATCGGTTCCCTTTCTAAAGTGCTTCTTGCTAAAATTTAGCGACGCAAAGTATCCCTAGCTAAAAAGTTAGCGTCGAAAAAATTCCTTGCTAAAAAAGACAAATTCCCGAGCTAAATTAGCAAGATAAATAAGATTTTTCATCGCTAAACAAAAATAACGATGAATGATTCCCTAGTTAAAATGTTGTTCTATAAATTTTAGCAAAGGATATAGTCCCTAGCCAAATAAATTTAGCGACGAAAAATCTATTGCTAATTTTAATATTTCTCTAGCTAAATAAGCTAGGGAAAAATCCCTAGATAAATTAGCAATGGAATTTTTCCTAGCTAATTTAGCAAGGTATTTATCCCTAGATATTTTAATTTCAAAATTAATTTCAGAATATAAATTATTTAAAAATTTGAAATTAAATATTTTAATATTTTTATATCAAATTGAATAAAAATTGAAACTATAAATATTTTATAATAAACAAAAAATAAAATCATTTAATATATTATTCTAATTCAATATTTTATAGAATTGAAACAAAAAAAATAACAAAATTTTATTTCATCTTATTCATCAATGTATCTACCAATAGTGCATAAAGTATAATATATTCATCCATTGATATTGCTTTCTCTCCCTCTGCTCCTGTGATCATCATTTCTCTACTATGACAAAGCTGTTCGAGTTGCGGCACGTAATGTCTATTGAAAATCCCATCACTTATAGATGCTTTGTATGAGTAATAATGCGGTATCATATCTGTGAGAAATTTAAACCACTCAGTCAAATTTAAGAAAAAGTTATGTTTTGATACATCTATAATCTTGTAGTATATATATAAATATATACTAGCATTTCACTCGTACATATATTACTGCAATATATGTACATAAAAATAATAGTATTATGTGTACATATAAACTGAGTACAAATATACTCAGTATATACGTACATAAAATATAGCAGTATTTTATGTATGTATATATTGACTTTTTTGTACTTATATACTCATTTGGTGTGTTTGCTGCTGCTCCTGTTGCTACTCCTGCCACTACTATCATTGTCGTTGTCGCTACCAATACCACTACTACTGTCGCAGTTGCTGACACCGCCGCTGGACACTGCCGCCACCGGCCTCTGTGGTGGCTGCCACCGTTGCTGCCGGTGCTGCCGCTGCATGCTGCAACTGTCACTTCTGCTGCTCCCGCCGCTGCTACTGCCGCCACCACTGCCATTGCCACCTCTGCCATTGCTGCCACAGCTTTCGGTGTTGCTGCTGCTTTCGGTGCTACCGCTACTTCCGGTGCTGACGTTGCTTCTAGAGTAGCCGCTGTTGCCGCCGTGGCCGCTGTTGCCGCCGTGGCCGCCGCTACTTTCGGTCCAGCCGCTGCTGCTGCCTCTGGTGCCACCGCTCCTACCAATACATCTTAACATAAAATTTAATTAAATAATTTAATATTTTTATATTAAATTTAATAAAAATAGAAAATATAAATAAAAATTTAAAATTAAACTAAAAAAATTCATTTAATAACTTATTCTAATACAATATTTTAAATAACTAAAAAATAACAAAAATTATATTACAACTTATTAATCAATGTATCTACCGACCGTGTATAAAATATAATCTACCAATGCATTGATGTTGCTTTATCTCTCCCTGCTCCTCCGATCACCAATTTTCTACTGTGAAGATGCTGTCTAGACCACGGTGCCTCATGCTTATTGAAAAATACATTCACTTATACAAGCTTCGAATGAGAACAATGCGGTGCCACATCTGTAAGAAATTTAAACCACAAAATCAAATCAAAATAAATTTAAAAAAACTATGTTTTGATAAATATATATTACTACAGCAAAATACACATATATACTAGCATTTCCATCGTAGATATATTACTAGAGTATTTGTACATTTAAATTATAGTATTATGCGTACATATATGCCTAGTACATATATACTCAGTATATATGTACATAAAATACTACAGAATTATATTTACATATATACTGACTACATACATATGTATATACTACATTTGTTGCCGTTCCTGCTGCTCTAGCTGTCGCTGCCACCCTTGCCGGTCCTAATGTGGCTGCTGTTGGTGCTACCGCACTGCAGGTGCTACCGCCACTATCGGTGCAGCCGCCGCTACCACTGCTACTTCCGCTGGTGCCACTGCCACTGCCGCCACTACTGCCAGTGCCACTACCGATGCCGCCGCTGCCGATGCCGCCGCTGCCGCCGCCGCCGCTGCTGCCGATGCCGCTAATGCTGTCGTTTCCTCTTCTTCCTCTGATGCCTCCGCTACAGCCACTACCATCACTACTGATGCTGCCAATGCTGCTGCCGCTGCCGATGCCACCACTACCACTGCCAGCTCTACTGCTGCCATTGTCGCCATTGCAGCTGCTGGCACCATTGTCGTCACTGCCATCACTGTCACGGCTACTACCACTACCGTGACTACCGCTGCTGATAATCAGCTTTTACATACTAATAATAGGCTAAAACTCTACCCAAAAAATTTGGAAAAATGCAAACATATTAATTGATATATAAAAATAATTATTATAGACATTAACAAACAAAAATTACAATTGATCGTCATACAGTTTCAACAAAAATTTAATTAAATAATTTAATTTTTTTTAAATTAAATTTAATAAAAACAGAAACTAAAAATGAAAATTTTAAATTAAACAAAAAAATTCATTTAATACCTTATTCTAATATAATATTTTAAATAACTAAAATAATAAAATAATAAAAAATATATTACATCTTATTAATCAATGTATTTACCGACTATGCATAATGTATAATCTATCAATGCATTGACGTTGTTCTCTCACTTTGCTCCTCTGATCACCAACTTTCAAAGTGAAAATGATGTTCGAGTCAATGTGCATCATGTTTGTTGAAATATGTCTTCACTTATACAAGCTTCGTATGGGAAACAATGTGATACCATATCTGTACGAAATTTAAACCACCAAATCATTTCAAAATAAATAAAAAAAACAATGTTTTGATAAATATATATTACTACAGTATATATGTACATATATACTAGCATTTCAATTGTACATATATTACTATAGTATTTGTACATATAAACTGAAGTATTATGCGTACATATATACTGAGTACATATATATACTCAGTATATATGTACATAAATTATTGTAGTATTAATTGTACGTATATATTGACAATATACGTACGTATATACCACATTTGTTGTCGTAGATGCTGCTTCCTCTACTCCCATCGCTGTTGCCGTTGTCGCTAACACTACCATTGCCGATGAAGCTACTACTACTGCTGTTGTCGGTGTTGCCTCAGCTGCCGCATCCTCAGCAGCTGCTGCCGCCGTCGCTGCCACCGCCGCCGCTGCCATCGCCAACACCGCTGCCACCGCTACTGCCACTGCCACTACTTCTACTTTTACCAATGTCATTGCTGCCATCACTGCCATCTTTGACATCGCTACCACTACTGCCGCTGCTAAAAATAGACTTTTACATACCTATTATAGGCTAAAACTCTACCCAAAAAATTCAGAGACACAAAAACATATTCACAAATATATAAATACAAATATTATAGACATGAACAAACACAAATTAAAGTTGATTATCATACAGCTTTAACAAAAATCCAAAAGATGTCCAGCAATTATCTTTAGAGATAAAGAGAGTGAAAAAATAAAATATTTTTAGAATAATAAAGATAAGATATACTAGGCCTATTTTTGATAAAGCTGAAATCGGTAAATATGAGACACATCCATTGGAAGGACCGTGGTAATGTCTGAATGCTTTGAATCAGGATTTTTTCTTTTCTCTCACATAATGTGTCCTACAAAGATTCATAATTTTGTTTATCGGAAAAGAAAGAACAAAACCAGAATAAAAAAAATTGAAACCTACAAAAAAATATCATAATTATTTGCTACACATAGACAAAATTAAATAACAGTTCAGAAATAATTCTCATACTCAATCATCCTCATAATTTGTAGGGAACGCTAGCCTCTTCTGTGGGGATTCACAGGTGGATCTCGAAATGCTATATGATGCGCCAAAGTCGCTAACTGTGACTCCATATAGGACATCTGCTATTGCATTATTTTTAAAATCTTTTTATTTTCTTGCATTTCTTCCATCAAATTAGTTATATGCTCATCCTTTTTTTTTTCATTTCAGTCACCATATCTACAATACGTTCATTTGCTCCCAATGCTTGTTGTTTGACCGCCTCTTTCACCATTGCTGATATAGATAAATTAGAAGCATGACTGCTACAACAAAATGTCACTCCCTTTGAGTCGATTCCGTACACTCTTTTTTTTTTTTTAAAAAAAAAATTTGTTTTATTATTATTAGAGCCCTCTCTTTTGGCGGAGGAATACCGTTTTTACAACCTACATCTATCCTTATCCCTTTTACATCCATTTCAAAACAAAACAAAAAACAAAGAACAAGTAACAATTTAAAATGATCTAAAAGCTATAGATTTGAAACTGCTGGAATTTGGGCATATGTGAGGTTCCGTACTTGAAGCTTGACACTTAATCCTCAGACCTTTTAGCTTTTCCTGAGAGAAGCTACCTTCTTTTAACTTGTGAGGTTCTGAATATGGATATATGTGAGATTTCAAATCTACATCATCCCCTGAGATAAGTTTATTAAATCCTCCAGCTCTTTTTAGCTTTTCCTTTTCTTCGAGCCTTACTTGGAGTGGGATCCTTTGGCGCCTACTAGGCTGTCAATTAGTGTGGAGGTATTGGCCTATCTTTATACAATCTTCCTTCGGGACCAGGAAGAGTTTTAGCCTTTCATGTCTTTACGTTCTTTTAGTAGATTCCTTCCATGGAGTGGAAACCTTTGGCGCTTAATCAGAACTAAAAACTTGACATATAAACAGGGATAGACACTTGTTTGCTTGACTCAGAACAACTATTGAAGACTGATTTTTATAGGCAAATGAAGATAGAAATAAAGCAGTTCAAGTCAGCACAAATCCTTCGTTTTATAGGCCTTAAATTAGCCCATTGGTAGTTGTCTTTATATCTGCATAAAATTCATATGAATGGGCATAGCCGAGGCATAATTAACCTTACCACAATGAGAAACTAAGGGGCCATTTGAGCCGGTAGATGTACCTGAAAATTATCACATCTAAACCACAATACAACAGGGATAGACACTTATTTGCTTGACTCAGAACAACTATTGAAGACTGATTTTTATAGGCAAAAAAGCTGTTCAAGTCAGCACAATTCCCTCTTTATAGGCCTTAAATTGGCCCATTGGTAGTTGTCTTTATATCTGCAGAAAATTCATATGGATGGGCATAGCTGAGGCATAGTTAACCTTACCACAAGGAGAAACTAAGGAGCCATTTGAGCCGGTAGATGTACCTGAAAATTAGCACATCTAAACCACAATATAACATGATGACAAACCTACCATACCTGTCTTGAGTGAGGATATGCAGTAGAATTAAAAATGTATTCTCTATCTTACCCTACTGGGTTGTCAATTAGTGTGAAGATATAGGCCTATCCTTATACAATCTTCCTTCAGGACCAGGAAGAAATTCAGCCTTTCATACCTTTACCAAATGTTAGGAAGAGATATCCAGGTGATTTGAAACTTCTTTTGCTAGATTATCAGCTAGTGTATTCACTTCTCTGTATATAAACATCCAGCAACCATCTTTTTATCACTCTATTATTGTCTTCCTCCACCTTGCTTCTCCATTTACTATTTTGATGGCTCCATTTACTATTTTTATGGCTGTTTAGCTCTTGACCATTTATAAATCTCCAATACAAGTCCTAGCTGCTGGTTTCTGCCCATTCCTATTTGATGCCTTAAGCTGCTAAAAAAAACAGAAAAAAAAACCACCAAAACCAATAACATAAATCCAGTATACCCACATACCTTACCCCTTTACCTCCCTTTTGCTGATTGCTTTAATTTTGGCCTTGTTGGATATCTTCCCTGCAAAGACAGAAATTTCCCTACCCTGGACTCTACCCACTTAAAACTGCTATCCGTGTTAAATGATAGCTTCCTGCTGGAGGTCTATTCCAGGTTATGCTTTTTATCCTTTGCTGCTTAATTATCTTAATATTAAAGTCCCATGACTTATCTGCATACTCATCTATATTCTTATTTATAACTATAATAGGCTTTATACAACTTTTTATATAACAGTGTTTATATAGCAGCGTAAAAATCAGAATGGATATTATTATATTATATTAGCAATAGTCAAGATACATATTTTAAAAAACTTATTGTTCCGGCCCAATCCATCAGAAAGTTGAGGCTTTGTTATATCTTCATGGTTTGTTTATTTATTCTAAAATAAGGAAATCCCATTTTATCTAAACATGCTATTCCCTTTAATTTATTTGGCATGAGCTTCTCATTAAATTCTGTATCTCCTCTGGTGGTACCTATTTTTGACAGATTATCCGCTAGATAATTCGCTTCTCTGTATATATGTATTATTGAGGCCTTCAGTTCGTCCATAAGACCAAGAATTGCTTCTAGTTCCTCTTCATTCCTCCATAATATTTTCTTATTGATTACTGTATCAACTAGTAATTTTGAGTCTACCTGTACTTCAATGTTTTTAAAGTTAAGCTGCTTGCATATCTCTAACCCTGATTTTAATGCTCTGATAGTCGATTTCGTACACTCGCTGCTACTTTCGACCACCAATTGTCTCCAAATAAATAGGATCATAGTCAATTGGTTGAAGATCCATAGAACCCTCAACTTGTTGATGAGCAGCTATCACATGTTCCTCCATTAGGTCCTAAGATAAAATAAAGATAAAAACTATTCTAGATTTACAAAAAATAAAATAAATAGTTTGCTTTCAAAATAATTTTCATAATGTACTGTAGTTTTATAAATTCTAATTAATATAACAATTTCTTACTGTAATCATCTAACAATTATTGTCAACATAATGACCATCCACTTTCTTCACATGCATCTCTTTGAAAATCTCATAAAAATTTGGATCTCGACCCAATTCTCCAGCCTAGAATATGTTTTTATTAATTCATAAAAAACAAATGATAAAAAAATTTAACAAAATTATTAATACCATGCATAGATTATAATTATTGGACTATTAGGACAACCACAAAATATAGATATGTTTAGAATTTTAAATTTGTACCAAATCTCGAGCATGCTCAATGCTCGACTTTAAACCTCCAGTGTGTCGACAGATTCCTATACCTAGTCCAGAAACCACATTTCATCGATTTTTGCTGGCAATATCTGATTTTTTCTTCACATCTAGCTCCTCCCAATAATAAAGCTACTCGGGCCAGTCTTCCTCGGATATAAAATCAGGCATTGCTTCTATTTTCTTTAATTTATAGACAAAATCAGAATACCGTTGAGCAGCTTTGATCTCCCATAATGACTTTATCTTTCCATCAAATTTGGGTGCCCATGTGTAGTGATTCTATAAATAGAAAAATGACAAAAGAATTTATATTAATAACAAGAATATAATTATTTACTACTTAAATAATAACCAACATAAAAGTTAAGTAATTAGATAATTAAGTTTCAATTTTTTTGTTATGTTATTTTTACCTGAACGTCATTAAAATATGACTATTTTGTCAATTCAAAAACTTTCTTCGAAGAGAAAGCTTTAGAATCAACCATTTTCTTGAAAGCCTTTGTAATTATAGTCGAATACTTGTGAGATGGAATAAAACAATACATATAAATAAATAACATTGAAAAAAAGCAAATCAAAACAATATAAATAAAACCACTAACAGTAATATCAACATTTTTTTTCAAGTCATTTTTACATGTTTTTTTTACCTCTAATCCACAATCTCAATTTCTAACATTACAATGACTACAGAGGAAGACACTTCATTTGATGATGCCGTTGGTATTGTAAATGAGCAAACAATCAGTGTAAAATGTGGTGTAGAAGATAAAGATTGATCAAAAGTTTGTGCAGGAAGCACAATGGGTGGTGGGCTTATATCCAATAAAGGTGATAGTAGAGGTCTCAATGATGGAGATGGTGATAGAAAAGATGGTGATTTTGATGTTGAAGTTTGGATATGGTGGCTATGAGATGGTACTGATTCTACAACATGATATAACATAATAGATGAATTTGGTTCATTTCCATGCTCACGTCCACATCGAACATGGCCACGTCCTTTAGGCACCATCTGCTATACAAAATAAAACATAGAATAAAAAATAGAAATATGATGACAAGCATGCATTTTCAAATAAAACACACTAATAGATTTCAACAATATATAAAAAGTCTTTAAAAGTTTAATTTATAATAAAATTATAACAATTTAATTATCAACAGCACTGTCATCCCCCAATGGATCTTCTGATATTTTGTCTGAATCCGATAGAAGTTCGAATTCATCTTCAGATAAAAATTGATCATCTTCAATTTCTATTGTGCCACCATTTGAGTCACATAAATTTTCTGGATCTTCATCTACCTTCACAAGCTCAATATTATTTATGTCAACTTTCTGGAATGCCGGTGCTATTTCTAAGTCAGAACTTCTATGTTGCGATGTTGATACTTCAAATTTTGATTGAGCTTTAATTTTGCAAATCACCCATCAATCTTTCTTATCACGAGATAAACTCGAATATGTTCAATAATATACCTGAGTGGCTTGAACTACCATAATAAATGGCTCATATCGATTATATCTATGTTTATGGTTAACATCTACTAGCTTATAATACGAATGAATCTTTGTGCCCATATTTCGTGTAGGATCAAACTACTCACACTTCAATAATACAATCCTATTATTTTCAAGTCCATGATACTCCAACTCAATAACTTTTTTGAGTTGACCATAATAATCAATCCCTATGCACTATAATTTGAGGCTTTAATGCATACCCCACTATTCATTATTATTTTAGAAGAATCGTGCCCGATTGTGGGAAATTTATATTCATTAACAAAATACCCAGGATTAGTTGTCACATATCAAAATGGGACTTTACTTAGATTCTGAATAAAAATATTTGAATCTCCATTTGAAGGATCAATTGCCTGTGACATAAATTAAAAAAATAGTATTAACAGATAAAAGATACAAATAAATTAAAAAATTCAAAAATATAAAACTTAATTATACTCACATAATTTTTTAACCAATTCATAAATTTAGTTTCTAGCATATAATCGACATCATTGCTGGAAATTGTTGGATGCCTATATTTTAAATGCTCAACATAAATACTTTACAAATATTAAAAGAGAGAAAAAATTGTATATCAATTTTTAATAATTCCTATTAAATATAAAATTAAACTATGACTAAAACTACTACCATTTTAGGTATACATACTCAATATATGGTTCACCCTCCTCACATTAAGTAAAACGTAGCTCCGGGTTGCTTTGTACTCTTCATTTGTCATAGATCTCTTCATTACTCTTCCAAATGCTCTTCCAAATGCTCTTCTAGGGTGCTTGAAGATAGATAGTTTATCCATAGAATCATCTTCTACCATCACATGACCTTCATAATTCCACAGCACATTTCTATTCTTTGTATTGACATGATCCTCAAAATAATAAGAACAAAATGATGATGCTTCTTCTACAAAATATGCATTGCACATTGAACATTCAACTTTTGCCTTGTTGCTAACATTCAATTTCAACTTATGAAGATACCTATATCCATAATGTTAGGTTTCAATTAGATTAAATTAAAATAATACTTAGAGTACTAAATAATAAAACACAACAAATTATATGTATTTACCTCTCAAAAGGATACATCCACCTGAATTGCACTGGCCCCGCAATCGTTGCTTCATATGCCAAATGACTGGCAAATGCTCCATCGAGTTAAAAAAACATGGTGAGAATATCCACTCAAGCTCACAAATAATAAGTGGAATGTCATTTTCCAGCCTCACCATGTCATCTATTTTGATTGTGGTTGTAGTTAGCTATTTTAAAAACATACTAAGTTTTATAATGACCTTCCAAAAACTTAGTGTAAGTAATTCACGGAATGCAATTGGTATTAATCTCTGCATTAATACATGACAATCATGACTTTTCATTCCAAATAACTTAAGATTCTTCATATCCATGTATCTACCCATATTTGACTCACATCCATCAGAGAATTTCAAATTTTTAACCCATTAATACAATATCTGTCTTGCCTTCTTATCAAGTGGGTAGCAAGCTTTAGAGAATTTTTCTATTTTCTTATCTAGTTTCAATTCAAGATGCCGACAGTAATCATTCAGCTCTTGTCTTGATTTTAAAGTGTCTTTTATTTTTCCGTCTACATTAAGAACAATGTTAAAAACATTGTCAAAAAATTTTTTTTCAATACGCATTATATCTAAGTTATAATGAATTAAATTGGACTTCCAATAGGACAAGTCCAAAATATACTACACTTCCTCCAGCCAAATAATTTGCCTATTGGTCCATTACTTCCAGTAGCTTCCTTTTAAGTTACCTTCTTCAAAATCAAACTCTGAATCTCTGTTATAATATCATCTTCTGAATGAAGTACTAGTGCAACTGTCATCATAGTTTTATTTTTTCAAAATCCAGTTCTATTTTCTTTGAAATGGATGATTCGTAGATAGAAACTTACGATGATTATCAAACCATGACTATTTACCACTAAATTTGAGAGTAAATGCATTAGAATTTTTCATGCAATACTGGCATGCAAATCATCATGTAGTACTCCAGCCTGACAATATTGAATATGTAGGAAAGTCACTTAACATACACATAAGGGCTGCCCGCATAATGAAATTTTGCTTCTTTGAGATATCATATGTATTCACGCCAACATATCATAAATGATTTAATTCTGCAATAAGAGGCTGTATGAAAACATCCAGCATGTCTTTTAGATTTTTTGACCCTGGAACCAATATTGACAAAAACATATATTGCTCCTTCATAACCAACCATGGATGCAAGTTATAAGGTGTCACTAACACTGGTCATATTGAATAATATTGTCAAGATTGCCCAAATAGCTGGAATCCATCAGTGTAGAGAATCAATCTCACATTTCGACTTTCTACTAGAAAATCTTGATGTATATAATTAAAATGCTTCCAAGCAGGTGAATCTGATGTATGATGCATTACCCCTTCTTCAGCCTCATGGTCGGAATGCCACCTCATAACATTTGATGTAGCATTTGATTCGTATAGTCTCTGTAATCGAGGAATTAATGGAAAATAATACATCTTCTTAAAGACAAAACTTACCGCTAATTAAATCACTATCAGTGCCCCCAATATAATATGCATCTATTTAAATAACAATCAATTTTTTCCACTGGTAGAATCATTCCTAGTAGTAACTTCTTAGTGTTGTAAAAGTTATTAGTGATCAAATTATTATCTGGAACAATCTCCTTCATCAATTCTTTCACCTGATCACATAATTTTTCAAACATATGATTTTGAGACTTTATGCTCATTAGTCGAGCTACAAGTGACAATTACGAATGTGTTTTACAACCAAGCCACGACTCTTTATCTGGAGCTTTAAGCATTTTATAAAATTTCTAAGCTTCAGGATTGGGTGGTTCATCCATGTAATCCATATTGAAGTCAACACTAGCTACTTCCATGTTCATTCTATGGTATGTGTTTGATGATTCTTCACCACAAGAAACTGATTAAATACCCTCATTTTGGTCAATAATCAGAGCCATTGTACTTTCCCCATGATAAATCCAAATAAAATAATTTGACACAAAGCTATATTTTGCCAAATGATATCTTATAGTGTTTGCATCATGAAAAGGGATATTCTGACACTTGTGATGATTATATGCACACTTAATTTTTTCTCTATCCATCAATCTCGATTGCCTACATGCAAAATTGATGAAAGTTTCTAGCCGAGTCAAAAAATCTTTCTTTAAAAATCTATTAATTATCCTTTTGTACATCCACCGATGATCTGAGCTCATTTTGCCATGTTTTATTTACAAAAAATAATACCAAATCATTATTTTTAAGAAAATATTCTATTACTTCAAAATATACAAAAAATTAAATAAAATTATTTACAGATAAATATTTAAAGATTAAATATCGTGAATATTGAGGCATTGCATTTGTAGAATCTACATTAATAGATAAAGTAATTTTTAGCACGATAAAGATTAATCGATATCTCAATTATACTAGATAAAGGGCACAAAATGTGATAATGCACAAGAAAGGAAAGCAAAAAAAAGACATTTAATATTTGAAGGAGGATAGGGACAGAGAGAGATAGAGATATAAGGTGGGGAGAGAGAGCTACAGATAAATGGGGAGATGGGGAAAGATAGAGAGAGAGAGAGAGAGAGAGAAATAGGGAGAGAGAGTGGGAGAGAAATGGTGAAAGGGAGAGAGGGGGGTGAGGGGGGAGAGAGAGGGAGAGAGAGAGAGAGGGAGGGAGGAGAGAGAGAGAGAGAGAGGAGGGGTGAAGAGAGAGAACAAGCAAGAAAGAAGAGCCAAAAAAAATTAACAAGAGAGAGAGTGTGACATATAAAGAAAAAGAGGAAGAGGATGACTAAAAGAATTATAGAGGGAGAGAGAGACACATAGAGAGTACAGTGTTATAATGAAGAATTATATAAAAGAAAATATATGTTCTTTAGTAAAAATCTATAAAATATTACTTTTTTTGTTATACATAAGTTCATATTTGAGCCTGAGGACCAAGGGCTGGGATTAGGTATGAGTATGACCCTTATTTGTATTATACCATAGATGAGCCTAATCTACGGACACTCTCGTGCTATGTGCTTACATATCTTGATATTATATCTTTAGCCGTTTTATTTCAAGTTAGTGTAACAAAATAGTATTATCCCATATATAATTATATGTTAGGATACATATAGTAAATGTAGTTATAAATAGTTACATTTAGTTTAACATTTAATTATATATAAATATATGCATACAAGTAGTTATTAGTAAATATAAATAAGTGTATACAAAGTTATAAACAATTATATAGATTTACATATATGTATATAGATATGTATACATAATAAAAAATAAAGTTATATTTATTTATATAGATTTTTTTATTGTTATACAAATATTTATATATAGTTATACACATTTAGTTAAACATTATGTTGTATGTTTTTATACATAAAATTATAAATATAATTACATGTGGCTATACATATAGTTACACGTATGGTTAAACTTATATTTTTACATGTATGTATATATATTTTTGCATATGATTTCATATATTTATACATATAGTTATGTATAGGTATGGACATACTAAAATACAATTTTTATCCTAATATATAAAAATGTATATTAAATACATGTTAATTATATTTATATATATAGTTATGTATAAAGTTTTTATAGTTATACATATAGTAAGATAGAATTATTTATAGTTATATGTTATTATACATATAATATATATAGTTATAAAAATTAATATATCGTTAAATGTTTAGTTATATATATACACACACATACGAGTAGTTATATTTTGTTATACATAATTATATACAATGTTAAAAACAAATATATAGATTTACATATATGTATATATATGTATACATAGTTACAAATATAGTTATATTT
Source organism: Sapria himalayana (assembly GCA_029783825.1). Taxonomy (NCBI): domain Eukaryota; kingdom Viridiplantae; phylum Streptophyta; class Magnoliopsida; order Malpighiales; family Rafflesiaceae; genus Sapria; species Sapria himalayana. The sequence goes on along the minus strand of JAREIK010000364.1, from coordinate 3,594 downwards.
AATTATATAGAGATTTATATAGTTATACAAATAATTATAAATAGTTATACACATATAGTTAAACATAATGGTGTATGTTGTTATACATGTAATTATAAATATAGTTACATGTGGTTATTCATATAGTTACACATATAGTTATACTTATGTTTACACATGTAGGTATATATATTTATTCATATAATTTTATATATCTATACATATAGATATGTATAGGTATAGATATAGTAAAATACATTTTTATTTACTAATATATACAAATGTATATTAAATATATGATGTAAATTATATATTTAAATATAGTTATGTATAAAGTTGTTATAGTTATATATATAATAAGATACCATTATTTATAGTTATATGTTATTATACATATAGTATATATAGCTATTAATTTTTTTTTATATTTAAACATATAGTTATATATAAATATATTCATACAAATATTTATAGTTATATGTATACATAGTTAAAATATAGGTATATTTAATGTTGTAGAGTGTTATATAATTATACAAATAATTATAGATAGTTATACAAATAGTTATACATAGTTATACACATATAGGTAAATATAATGTTGTTTGTTATTATACATGTAATTATAAATATAGTTACATGTGGGTATAGATATAGTTACAAAAATAATCATAATTCTAAACACTTAAAATAATCAAATCCTACTTGCATTATCATGATAAGGATTTTTGAATCCAAGATTTCTAAAAAGTTATTAGTTGGATGGTTGGTGACATAATTAAATGGGTGTAAGCCCTGGGTTTGAACCTACATTGTTCTTTGAAGAAGTATATTTTGGTAAACTTTATGAGAATCAAAAATTGATTTTTGATTTCTGAAACTATTATTTTAGATTTAAATTTTTTAAAAACTTATGTGAGATAAACAAGGTTGATGCATTTTAGTGCAACAAAAGTGGATAAAAGTTATAATATTATAGGAAAAAATGTTAAGGGAACCAAAATGAAAATAATTATGTTTTATTATGATATTTAATTTTAATATAACATTTGGGGACCCAAATTCAATATATTTATGATTTGGGTATACCAAATTCCTATACTGATAATTACCTTCCTTTATTCATACGGAATACATATACTCAAGTATGCATATGAGTTTATGCAGAAACTCATTTTTCCATAATTAATAACATATGCATATGGAGTTCATAAATACTCTGTATGCATAAACATATGCATAAACTCATTTTTGCATACTGTGCAAGCTGAAACAAGTTTATGCATAATGTTTTATTTAATTATATTGGAATACTTATGAGTATCCAAATTTATGTACTAAAATATAACCCAAATCATATTTATTTCTTTGGATTCCATAACATAATTATTTATTATCTATGTGTATATATATATATATATATATAGATTAAGGATGAAAGAATTAAGCATTATTATTATTATTAGTGTTGTGGAGGAATTCCAATTTTTTTGCAAAGTTAGATAAAAGTTAGTGCTATTTTTGGAAGAAACAAAATTTAAATAATAGTATTTTCAATGCCAAGAAAAAACCATTTAATAAAATTTAAAATTGAACTAATTTAAAAAAATTTTAGCGAGCAATATTTCGTGGCTAAAATCCCCGCTTCTATTGAGCGGAAGTTACGAAAATTTTTCGCACTAATCCATCGCTAAATCTATCGTAAAATCTCGGCTTTCTTGAGTGGAAGTTATGAAAATTTCTTTTGCTAAATTTCCCACTTTTCATTAGAGAATTTTCGAAAAATTATCACTCGTTAATCCATCGCTAATCCATTGCTATGTTTTTAATAAAAATATCATCAATCCCTTGCTATTCCCTAGCTAATCCCCTTGCAATTTAGCTAGGTATTGATCCTTTCTAAAAGTCACTAGCTAAATTGATATTTTGTTGTAGTGTATCATTTAATCTATCTATCTGTCTGTCTATCTGTCTATCTCTCTGTCTATCTGTCTCTCTATCTATCTATCTTTCTTTCTCTCTAACTAACTATCTTTCTATCTCTCTAACTAACAATCTATCTATCTATCGATTTGTCTATAAATCTATGTGTCTATCTATCTATCTATCTATCTGCCTGTCTATTTGTTTTTCTATCTATCTGTCTACCTATCATATATCTATCTTAATATCTATCTATCAATCTATTTGTCTATCTATATATCTATCTATCTTTATATCTATCTAAATGATCTCTTTATTTGTGTATTTATCTATATATCAATCTATCTATTTGTAGATCTATATATCTATCTGTCTGTTTAGCTATCTATATGTTTATCTATCAATTTATCTATCACTCTATATCTATTTATCTTTCTATCAATTTATCTATTTATCTAAATATCTATCTATCTAATTATTTATCTAATTTATTATCTATCTATCTAATTATATATCAATGCATCTGTCTATCTATCTATCTAACTATCTATCTTTCTAACCATCTAACTTTTTATCTATCAATCTATCAATATATATACCTATCTATCTATTGTCATCTCTATATATTTATTTATCTATTTATTTATCTATCATATACAAATCAATCCATCTATCAATCTAATTATCTATCATATATCTATATATCTATATATCTATATATCTATATATCTATATATATATATCTAATATTCTATAATATATCTATATATCTTAATATCTACCTATCTATCTATCTAATTATCTTATATTTATCTAAACTAATTATCTCTATCTATCTATTAATCAATCTATCTATGTATTTATAAGTCAATCAATCTATCTATATGTGTGTCTATCTAGTGTCTATCTTTTTCATATCTATATATCAATCAATCAATCTATATCTATCTATTTATCACACTATTTATATTCTATCTATCTATCTATCATTATTTATCTATGATCTAATTATAATTCTAACTAACTGTTTATCTATCTATCTATTTAATTATCTAACTATCTATCTATATGATATCTATCGATCGGTCTATCTATGTTCTATATGTCTATTTATCTATCTAGTCAATTATCTATCTATTTATCCACCTATCCATCTATCCATTTATCAATCTATCCTTCTATCCATATAACCATATTTCCATCTATCCATCCATCCATCTATCTATCTATCCAAATATTATTCTAAGTTCTAACTAGCTATCTATCTATCTCCAACTACCCATATATCCATCTTATATCCATCTACCCTTCTATCCATCTATCTTATATTCATCTTTCCATCTTTCCATCTTCCAATCTTTCATAGATCATCTATTTATCCATCTATCCATTTATGATCTATTCATCTATCCTTCTATCCTTTAATCCTTTTATCTATCTACGTACCTATTTATATTTATGTATCTATCAATTTTTCAATCATTATATTTGTCAATTTATCAATCTAACTATCTGTCAATCTGTCTATATAACAATATCTATCTTTCTATCTTTCTATCTTTATATATGTTTATCTGTCAACCTATCTATCTAAATATTTGTATATCTATAATCTTTCTATCTATGTATATATATATATGTTATATATCTAGTTTTCTATCATTCTATCTTTTACTACCAATCATCTATTAT
>JAREIK010000363.1:166275-190351 GCA_029783825.1 Sapria himalayana | reverse complement strand
AAACATATGATTTTCAGACTTAATGCACATTAGTAGAGCCACTAGGGACAATTGCGAATGTGTTTTACAACCAGGCCACAACTCTTTATCTGCAGATTTAAGCATTTCATAAAATTTTTGAGCTTCAGGATTAGGTGGTTCATCCACGTAATCCATATTGAAGTCAGCACCAACAGCTTCCGTGATCATTCTATGGTATGTGTTTGATGATTCTTCACCACAAGTAAATGATTTAATAATCTCATTTTGGTCAATATTCAGAGCCATTGTACTTTCTCCATGATAAATCCAAATAAAATAATTTGGCACAAAGCCATATTTAGCCAATTGATATCTTTAAGTGTTTGCATCACGAAAAGGATATTCTAACACTTGCGATGATTACATGGACACTTAATTTTTTCTCCATCCATCAATCTTGATTGACTACATGCAAAATTGATGAAAGTTTCAAGCCTAGTCAAAAATCTTTATTTAAAAATCCATTAATAACCCTTCTATACATCCACTGACGATCTGAGCTCATTTTGCCATTTTATTTACAAAATAATGCCCAATCATTTATTATAATAAAACATTCTATTACTTTAAAATATACAAATAAATAAATAAATTACTTATATTGAATATTTAAAAGTTAAATATCATGAAAATCGAGGCAATGCATTTGCAGAATCTACATTAATAAATAAAGTGATTTTTAGCACGATAAAAGATTAAATGATATCACATTTATACTAGATAAAGGGTGCAAAGAATGATATGCACAAGAAAAGAAAGCAAAAAAAAAGACATTTAATGTTTGAAGGAAGAGAAGAAGTGAGAACAGAGAGATAAGGTTGGGAGAGATAAGGAGGGAGAGAGATGGAGGGGCAGAGAAATGGGGAGATGGGGGAAGAGAGAGAGAGAGATAAGAGAGAGAAGGTGTGAGAGAGAGGAAAGTGAACTGGTGAAAGAGAGAGAGGAAAAGAGATAGAGAGAGAGAGGAAATAGAGAAGGGATAAAGAGGGAAAGAGAGAAAGAGGGAGAGAGGGAGAGAGAGGGTGAGAGAGAGAGTGAACAAGCAAGAATGGAGAGCGAGAAAGAAAATAACAAGAGAGTGTGTGTGTGACACATAAAGAAAAAGAGGAATAGAGTGACTGGAAGAATTAGAGAGGGATAGAGAGAGAGACACAGAGAGTGCAGTGTTAGAATTAAAAATTATATAAAAGAAAATAAAATTTCTTCTGTATAAACCTATCATATACTACAACTTTTGTCATACATTAGTTAATAATTGAGTATGAGGCCCAAGGGCAGGGATTAGGTAAGAGTGCAACCCTTATTTGTACTATACCATATATGAGCCTGATCAACGGACACTCTCATTCTACGTGCTTACATATTGTTGATATTATAACTTATGCCATTTAATTTCAAATTAGTTCAACAAATTAATATTATCCTATATATAATAATATGTTAGGATACATATAGTAAATGTAGTTATAAATAGTTACATATAGTTAAACATATAATTATATATAGGTATATGCATACAAGTAGTTATAAGTAAATATAAATAAATGTATACAAAGTTATAAACAATTATATAGATTTACATATATGTATATATATATGTATACATAATTAAAAATAAAGTTATATTTATTTATATAGAGTTATTTATAGTTATAAGAATATTTATATATAGTTATACATAGTCAAGCATTGTGTTGTATGTTTTTATATTATAATTATAAATATTGTTACATGTAGTTATAGATATAGTTACAGTATAGTTAAACTTATATTTATTCATGTATGTATATATATTTGTTCAAATAATTTCTTATATTTATACATATAGTTATGTATAGGTATGGATAAACTAAAATATATTTTTATACTAATATATAAAAATGTTAATTAAATAAATGTTGTTAATTAATTTATTTAAATATATTTATGTATAACGTTTTTATAGTTATAATTTTAGTAAGATAGAATTATTTATAGTTATATGTTAGTATACATATAATATATATAGTTATAAAAAATTATATATCGTTAAACATTTAGTTATATATATATATATATAATATATATATAATATTCATACGAGTAGTTAAATGTAGTTATACATAAATATATACAATGTTATATACAAATATATAGATTTACATATATGTATAAATAGTTAAAAATATAGTTATATTTAATTATATAAAGTTTTATTTAGTTTTACAAATATTTATATATAGTTTTACACATATAATTAAATATGATATTGTATGTTATTATACATGTAATTATAAATATAGTTACATGTGATTATACATATAGTTACACATATAGTTAAACTTATATTTATACATGTATGTATATATATTTGTTCATATAATTTCATATATTTATACATATAGTTATCTATAGGTATGGATATACTAAAATACATTTTTTACACTAATATATAAACATGTATATTAAATATATGTTGTTAATTATATATTTAAATATAGGTTATACATTAATAATATAAAATTATGTATTGTTATATGTTATTATACATATAATACATATAGTTATAAAAAATATATATCGTTAAACATTTAGTTATAGATATACATACATACATACATATATATATATATATATATATATATTCATATGAATAGTTATATTTAGTTTTACATAATATACAAAGTTATATACAAGTATATAGATTTACATATGTATATATATATATATATATATATATATATATAATAGTTAAAAATATAGTTATATTTAATTATATAAAGTTTTATTTAGTTTTAAAAATATTTATATATAGTTATACACATATAATTAAACATAATGTTGTGTGTTGTTATACATGTAATTATAAATATAGTTACATGTGTTTATACATATAGTTACACGTATAGTTAAACTTATATCTATACATGTAGGTTTATATATTTATTGTAAAATAATTTTTGAATACTAATATATACAAATATATATTAAATATAAGTTGTAATTATATATTTAAATATAGTTATGTATAAAGCTTTTATAGTAATACATATAATAAGATACAATTATTTATAGTTATATGTTATTAAACATATAGTATATATAATTATAAATATTTTTATATAGTTAAAAATATAGTTATATATAGATATATTCATACAAAAAGTTATACTTAAATATATAAAGTTATAAATAAATATATAGATTTACATATATATATATATATATATACATACATACAAATATAGCTATATTTAATTATGTAGTGTGTTATATAGTTATACATATATTTATATATAGTCATACAACTTCAATAAATATTTAAAATATGGTCAGCAATGATGTTTAGAGAGAGAGAGAGAAGAAATACTATATTTCTACAATAAACTTCTTCCATATATCTGCATGTCCATATATATATATATATATATATATATATATATAATTATAGGAAAAATATAAAGATATATGCATGAAAAAGAAAAAAAATGATATAAAAAAATACTACTCAATAATAATAATATATAACTAAAACTCATGCCTTTACATAATGAATAAAAATGATTGATGAAACTTTACATATCGAGTATTCCCATAAAAATAAAACAACTGAATAAAATAAATAAAATCTCACAATAATATAATATTATGAATAAAAAAATAAAATGACATTATCATATATTAAATACAATAAAAATTCACTTATAAATTCAAAAGAAATTATAAATACTCTTAAGCTATATGAATCATCTCATCCTAGTATCTCAAGATAATAAAATATAATATTACAATATAATTCTCAATAGTTTTTAAATTTTTATTTTTATTTGCAACTTATTAATGTTCTTTATAATTCATTTTGCTGTATTTTTATGATATGTTACTATTTTTTTATTATATTGTATTAATGTTCTTGAAATTATATTAATTTATATTTATTTTATTAAGATATGAAATAAAATTTAATAATTCTTGTCTAAAAAATAATTATTAAATATGTTTATATCATATTAAACTATAAAAGAGTACTCACATAAAAGAGTACTCACACATATTCACTAGTACTATAAAATAATGTTTCATTAATGATACATACATTTCCATAATACTTCTCATATTTTCTTATATTCTTTCTTACTATTTATTACAAGATACATCTGCCACAAATTTTTTGAAACACGAAACATAGATTCAAAATTGTAGGTTACAATTAATAGTTATGATACTCAACTAATAACTACAACATTCAACTAACAATTACTACTAATATTTATTAATTTTTTAAATTATTTAAAATAAACATATTACAGCACAGAAAAATTACCATGTGTTAAAAGATGATGTTATTAACATGGCAAGATAAAGGGTATCCTAACGAATGTTGTCGTAAGGAGAGTACTCTTGTATGATATGAAATTCATCAACATTACAGAGATACCCAAACTATCAATAATCCACAGTTGTTAATGGTATAAATTATAGTTAATATAAATTTGGTAGAAGTTGAATTGTTAGAGTAATAATAAACCACATTGTTATAGATAAAATCATAAATTGAAGTTAAAACATTTTTTGGTAGAAAAAATTTTTTTGTGTTGCATGACATTGTGGGGATTATAAACATTAAAAATTTCTAAATATTTTTAATAGATTTATATCATCTATCTAAAGCAAAAATGTTATAGATTTACAATATTTTACTTTTTTTATCTACCTGCCCTTCTCCCAAACTCAACCCAAAATTATTATTTGGTTCGTATATAAGCTATGAGACTTCATGATTATAATAAGTAAAACTCACATCCCAATAGCTGAACAACATGATAAATGATAGCACCATGAAAAACTTATCCAAAATCTGAGGATCGGACTCATATTTTCAGTGTTATAGTATTCATCATCTTTTTCCAATTAGTCTACCATGTTTTGGTTCGGATTTTTATTACCATGCTATTTGTTTTTAAAAATATTATTCTTGATAGTAATTATGTACAAAAAAGTTTGGTTCATATATTTTATACTCTCTTAGCTTGAGTGTCAATGACACATTGCTATATATTGATCTTATTATATTAGTATGAAATCATTATTTTAATATCGCTAAACTTGATTCAACAAGTCCACTCATCACTAATACAAGAGAGATCACAAGGAATCACACACTATGAGACATCTATTGAAGGAATATTGAAATTATTAGAAATATAAGTTTGTTATTTCAATAAACATAAATATGAAGTTATTATGTTTGAGATAATTTTGAGATAAATTTAATTTACAAAATTAAGATACATGATAAATATAAATCTTTATACACACACACACACACACCATGATAATCTTTGTTAACGATAAGTGCAACCATAAGAATATAAATTAATCATGTAAGAAAATTATAATAAAGTCTATGAAAAAACTAATAAGAATAATTATTTTTATATCATATGTTGACTTACAAGCTTATTACTTGCTTACTTGCATGAATATCATGTGTTAGTATGTATTATTTCCATATCTTGGCTTAGATGAGTGATAAGTATTTAATTATGTGCTTACTGTGTGTTCTCGTGCATTAATGCCAAGTGTTTGAAAGTGTGCTTATTATATGATGATGTGTATACCTGCCAAGGATTGACTTGACATGTGAAAGCTATGTGTTGGCTTACTAAATGTTGCATCAAAAATAAAAAAACTTGGAATTTTGCATATAAATCAAAGTGATTTGGGGTTCCTAGCACACAACAACACATATCATGAGAACATTTCAAAGTGAATTGAGAAACTCTTGCTCAATTATTTTCAATTACATGTGTGAATATTAATGAGTTTTCTAGAAGTTGGTAGATTAGTTCAAACTGGTTCAATCGAGTATAATCAATTTAATTTAATTTGATATGCTAAACTTTTATTTTATTTATTTTATTTATTTTATTTATTTTATTTATTTTATTTATTTTATTTATTTTATTTATTTTATTTATTTTATTTATTTTATTTATTTTATTTATTTTATTTATTTTATTTATTTTATTTATTTATTTATTATTTATTTATTTCATTTATTTCATTTATTTCATTTATTTCATTTATTTCATTTATTTCATTTATTTCATTTATTTCATTTATTTCATTTATTTCATTTATTTCATTTATTTCATTTATTTCATTTATTTCATTTATTTCATTTATTTCATTTATTTTATTTATTTCAGTTATTTCAGTTATTTCAGTTATTTCATTTATTTCATTTATTTCATTTATTTCATTTATTTCATTATATTTTATTATATTTTATTTTTGAATTCAATCATTACTCATTTTTGAATATTTTTTGTAGATATCAAGTCAGCATACCTATGTATGCATACTAGTTATGTACAAAATACTTGCATATTGATGTATACTATTTTTGTAAATATTAAGTCAGCATACCAAAGTATGTATACTAGTTATGTATAAAATACACATGCATATTAATGTATACTATTTTTGTAGATATCAAGTCGGCAAACCTAGGTATATATATTGTTTATATATTGTTGTTGTAAAAGATCACAATTAGAACCACATAGTGACAACGTATTATATCACAAATGCATGAAGCATTTATACGAATAAGTTTATATACGAAATCCAAGCATACCATATGGTGATTAAAGAAGAAACTCAAAAACAAAAAAAAATAGAATTATAATGCTTACTCTTCGATTAAGCAATCCGAGATAATCGATGAACGTACCTCAAATCAATAATAAATTAAAATTGTATCCTCGAATTAATTTTAGGTGAATCGGCGTCAAGAGATAAAGACTGAATGAGGAGGAATTCAGCTCTGTTACTGTTAGATATGCGTCAAGTAGAGAGAGAGAATGTATATTATAAGATAATATTTATATTTTTAATTATTAAAACATTAAATAAAAAATATATATATAAAATAAAAAAAATACTCATTAATTTTATTTACTATCAAAATATTTTTAACAATATATATATCAAGGTACAAATGAAAAACAAATACCTTACAATTTTTTATTATAATATTAATTAAACAATAAATATATAAATAAAAAAATATGTTTAGCCTTAAAAAAATATCAAATAGGTATAAAATTAACAAACTTCATATAATAATATATAAAGAAAAGATGATTTGTCTTCTAGCCACTCGCCTAAAAGTTATAAAATACAATTAATGTTAAAAAATCCATAAAAAATTATATTTTATGGTTATCAATTTTTAAGAATTCATATTAATTTTTACAAAGATAACATGAAATAATTTTAAACGCACAAAATTTCATATTATTTGATATAATTAATAATTTTTAAAATTCAAAAAATTACTTAAAGTGAGAAAATAATTAAAAAAAATAATATTTATTATTTTATTAAATACTTAATGTTAGAAGCTAATTGTAAAAATATTACTCAATTGTTTAATTTTTATAAATTTTAGTATGATTAAACATCTATATATTTATTTATAATTATTATTTTATTTTTTTTTAATTTTATTGAAAAAAATTATATTTTTATTATATTTCAAGATTTTCAAGATTTGTATTATTTATTTTTTTAAAAGTTTTCTATAATCATAAAATTTTTTTAATACATATAATAATATTAATATTTACTAGTTTTTCATCAATTCTGATATTTTTGAAAATATTTTCTATTTTATCATTCAATGACTTAATTTACATTTAAATTAGTAGAAATATTAATGTATGTTAATTTAATTTTTAAATTATCGAAAAAATTATTATACTTATTAAATTATATATTTAATGTTACTTTAATTTAAATTATTTAGTTTCTTAATTAAAAATTTTATAAAAATTTGTTGTATAATTTTTTAAAAAATTCATGCATCATAAAAATAGTTATTTTAGTCATTATTAATATAATTTTTTATATTTTTATATATTTTAAATTAATTATTTATAATATTATTTTTTTTTGATTTTATGAGAAAAATGTGTGTTTCAAGGATTGCTCATCTATAGACCAATAACATAAATTAAATAAACAAAATTAAATAAAATATTAAAATGAATAATTAATAAAAGTAATTATATTATTAAATATTGGTTAGGGAAATATCATCGCTAAATTCATATCTAAATTATGAATTTTATAAGTGAGGGAAAATTAATTGCTATATTATAGATTTTATTAGCTTGAGAAAATCAATCTCTAAATCCGTCGCTAAATTACAAATTTTATAAGCTAGAGAAATTTCATCCCTAAATCCGTCACAAAATTAAGGATTTTATTTTCTACGAAAATTCTATCGCTAAATTCATCACTAATTTATGGATTTTATTAGCTAGGGATATTCTCTCGCTAAATCCGTAGCTAAAATACAGATTTTATTAGATAGGGAAAATCCGTCACTAAATCCGTAGCTAAAATATGGATTTTATTAGCTAGTAAAAATCCGTTACTAAATCTATAGCTAAATTGCTGATTTTATTAGTAAGGAAAAATTCATCGCTAAATCTGTTGCTAAATGCATCACAAAATCAATGATTTTATTAGCAATGGAAAGTCAGTCGCTAAATCATGGATTTTATTAGCGGGGAAAAATATGTCAATAAATTAAGAATTTTATTAGCAAGGAAAAATCAATCACTAAATCCGTAGCTAAATGAATAATTTTATTAGCAAGCAAAATTCCATTGCTAAATCCATCGCTAAAAATTAGCTAGAAAAAATCTGTCACTAAATCCGTTACTAATTTCAGGTTTTTATTAGCGAGTGATATTTTGTCACAATATCCGTCGCTAAAATCCCCGCTTTTCTTGAAGGGAATTTATAAAAATTTTTCGTCGCTAATAAGTCGCTAAAATCCCTACTTTTTTTGAACGGAAGTTACGAAAATTTTTCGTTGCTAATCCGTCACTAGATCCGTCGTTAACATCCCCACATTTCTTTAGCAGAATTTTTAAAAATTTTTCCGTCGCTAATTCGTCAATAATCCGTTGCTATTTTTTTTTCATTAAAAAAACATTAATTCCTTTCTATTGTCTAGCTAATTCCTTGCTATTCTCTAGCTAATTCTTTGCTATTCTCTAGCTAATTCCTTGCAAATTAGCTAGGGATTGATCCCTAGCTAATTTTCCCAAGCTAAATCAATATTTTCTTGCAGTGAAATAAAGCTTGAATTCAAATCAACTTAGGGTCAGTTTGGTAGTAATTTTCAAAAGTGTTTATAGGGCTAAAAATAATTTTAAGTATTTTTAGGACAAAAAAATTTTATTAGTTATATTTTAAATAACTCTTTTGAAATCCTAAAAAAAACTTGAAGTATTGTTTTAATAACTACACTAACATATTTATTTTTTAAATCATCAAAATTATTTTGATGTAATTAAAACATCTATGTATTTATCTTTAAATATAAGTTTATTTTCTTTTAAATTTTATGACAAATTTAAAATTTTTTTTATAATTCAAAAATTTTTAACCTTTTAATAATATTTTTTTAAAAGATTCATATAATCATAAAATTTTATTTTTATTTTAAATAATATCAATATTTACTTGTTTATTCATTAATTCAGGTATTTTTATAATTTTTTTTTATTTAGTCATACAATTAAATATTTTATCATTTTATTAGTATTAATTTTTATGTATGTTCATTTATTAATTAAAATATCTTAAAAATGATTAATTATATAATTAATTATTTAATGTTTATTTAATACAAATATTTAAGTAACATAATTAAATTTTTGGAAAAATATTTTGTATAATTATTTAAAAATTTTATAATCATAAAAAAAGTTATTTTAGTCTTTATTAATATAAATTTTTATTTGTATTTAAATATATTTGAAATTATTTATTTATAATATCTTATTTTTATAATTATATGGGAAGAATGTGTCTTTCAAAGTTTGCTCATCCATAGACCATGACATATATTTAATATAAAAAATTACACAAAATATTAAAACAAATAATATATAAAAAAATTTAAATCATTAAAGATTAGAAATGAAAAGTATCCCCAGACCAAATAGCTAGAAAAATATTCATAGCTAAACTCATATACTTTGTGAAAAATATCATTGAAGGAATAATCAATGGCAATTAAATATAAAAAAAAATCAGAATATTATTTAACGAGGGATTTTGTATCCCACTAATTAGCTAGGGGAAATCAATCTCTTAAGTCTTTGCTAATATGCCCACCAATCTTTGCGTTAAAATTTAGGATGATATTAGTTAGGGACATTTTTAAATCTATAATTTCCAACTCTAATCCATCACAAATTCATCGAAAATTTGTAATTTAATGTAAAATAAACATCTCTTGCAATTCTCTAGCTAATCCTTTACTAATTAGCTAGGGATTATTTCTATAGCTAAATTTCCATAGCTAATCATACATTTTATTATAGTAAAATAGACATATTGATGATATATAGATAGACAAAATATAAATAGATAGAGATAGATAGATAGATAGATAAAAAGATAAATAGATAGATAGATTGGTTGATAGATAGACAAATAAATAGATAGATAGATAGATAAATAGATAGATAAACAAATAGATAGATAGATAGATAAACAAATAGATAGATAGATAAACATATAGATAGACTAATAGATAGATAGATAAATAGATAGATAAACAAATAGATAGATAGATAAACATATAGATAGACTAATAGATAGATAGATAAATAGATAGATAGATCTATAGATAGTAAGTTAGATAGATAGATAGATAATTAGATAGATACATACATACATTGATAGATATAGACATAGATAAATAGATAGACATATAGATTGATAGATTGATAAATAAACATATATAAAAATAGATAGACTGATACATAGACAGATAGATATATAGATAGATAAACAGATCGATATATAGATAGATAAATAAACAAAAAGATAAAAAGATAGATAGATAGACAGACAGATAGATAGATATACAGATATATTGATAGATATATAAATAGATATATACAGAGATAAATAGAAACAAGATAGACAAATAATAGAAAAAAGATGGATAGATATATAGACAGAGAGATAGACAGATAGATAGAGAGTCAAATAGACACACATATAGAAAGACACACTGATAGATAGACACATAAATAGATAAAAAAATAGACAAATAAATAGATTGATAAACATTAAGACAAACACAAAAACAAACAGAAAGATAGTTAGTCAGGCAGATAGTCAGGGAGGCAGGTAGACAAATAGACAGACATATAGATAAACACACAAACAAACAAATAGATACACAAACTAAAAGATAGATAGATAGATGGAGCGACAGATTAATAAACAAATATATTGACAAATTGATAGCTAGATAGATATAGAAATATATAAGAAGATAGAAAAATAGATAGATTAAGTGATAGATAGATAAATAGACATATATATTGAAAGAAAGAAAGAAAGATAGATATACAGATTTATAGATAGATAGATAGACAGACAGACAGATAGATAGATAGATAGACTGATAGATATTAAAATAGACAAACAGACAGACAGACAGATTGAGAGATATATAGAAAGACAAACAAACAAATATATAGACAAACAGATAAATAGACACACAATAGAATGATAGATAGATAAATAGATAGATAGACAAACAAATAGACAGACAATTAGATAGACAAATAGAAAAATAGAGATATAGATAGTTTGATAGATAGATTAATACACAAATTAATATACTGATAGATAGACAGATTGATACACAAATTGATAGATAGTTTGATAGATAGATTAATACACAAATTGATATACTCATAGATAGACAGATTGATACACAAATTGATAGATAGTTAGATAGAATGATAAATAGATACATAGATAGATAGATATATATATATAGTCAGATAGATATAAATAGATAGATAGATAAACAGATAGAAAGATATTTATATAGATAGATAGATAGATAAATAGAGAGATTGATAGACAGATTGATATATAGATTGAGATATAAATTGATAGAGAGATTAAAAGATAAACATATCGATATACAACCACATAGACAAACAGATAGATAGAAAGACAAATATATAGACAGATGGAAAGATTTTTAGACTTCATGAATGTAGACAATTAGGTAGGCAGGCAGGCAGACAACTTAACAGATAAACTAATAGTCAAATAGATACACAGATAGGAAGACATTTACATAAACAAATAGATAATTAGATAGATTGATAGTTTGATAGACAGATTAATTGACAGATTAATAGACTGATAGATAGATCAATTGATAGGCAAATTGTTAGATAGATCGATAGATAGATAGATAGATAGAAAAATAGATATATAGATAGATCGATCGAAAGAATGATAAATAGACATATAGATAGATAGATCGATCGATAGATTATTAGAGAAATAGATATATAGATAGATAGATAAATAGATAGATAGACAAACATACAGATATATAGATTGATATATAGATAGAAATATAGATTGAAAGATTAATTGATTTATTGATAGAATGATAGATATACATATAGATAGACATATAGATCAAAAGATTATTAGAGAAATAGATAGATAGATAGATAGATAGATAAACAAAAAGATAGATATATAAATAGATATATAGATAAAGATATAGATAAACAGATGGATAGAAAGATAGATAGTTAGTTAGATAGAAAGATATATAGATAGTTATATAATTAGATAGATAGCCAGATATATAGATAGATAGACTTATATATAGGCAGATATATAGACAGACATACAGATAGATACATAGATTTATATACATATAGATAAACAAATAGTTTGAAGACATTCATATTAACACACAGATAGATAGATAGACATTCAGGTAGGCAGATAATTAGAGAGACATGCAGGCAAATAGATAGACAAACAAATAGATATATAGATAAACATACTGATAGATAAAATAGATAGACAGATAGATAGATGGATTGATAGATAGATATATAGACAAATAGATAGACATATAGAGAGATATTAAGATAGATAGAAATATAGATAGATAGATAGATAGATTGATTGATTGATAAATAGATAGATATACATATAAATAGATAGATAGACAAACATATAGATAGATAGATATTTAATCAAATAGATATACATGTAGATAGATAGATAGATAGAGAGACATGCAAACAAACAAATAGACGGATAGATAGATACATAGACAAACAAATAAACAAACAAATAGATAGATAGATAGTTAAATAGATAGATCGATGGATCGATAGATAAATAGATAGACAAACATAGAGATAGATAGATAGACAAATAGATAAGTAGATTAATAAACTGATAGATATAAAGATACATAGAAAGACAGACATACATAAAGATAGATAGATAGATAGATAGAAAGATATAGTGATATTAAGATAGATATAAAGAAAGAAAGAAAGAAAGATAGATAGATAGACAGATAGATAGACAGATAGATAGAAGAAAGATAGAATGGTAGATAGATAAATAAATTGACACATAGATAGATAGATGTCAGAAAGATAAATAGATAGATAGACAAATAGTTAGATAGATAAAGATACAGATAAATAGATAGATAAAAAGATAGATTGATAGGGAGAAGGATAGATAGATTAGTATATAGATTTATAGAAAAAATGATTGATATATTGATAAATAGATTGATAGACAGACATATAGAAAAATAAATAGATTGAGATATAGTCAGATAGATAGATAGATTAATGATAGATTAATAAATATATAGATAAATAGAATACACAGAGATAGATAGATAAATTGATATATAGATAGATAGATATACATACATACAGATAGATAAATAGATAGATAGATAGACTGAGTGATAGATAGATAGATAGATAGATACATAGATTGATATACAGATAGTTAGATAGAAGATAGATAGAAAATTAGATAAATAGACAAATAAATGTATATATAAATAGATAGATAGCTAGATAGATAGATATATAGACATATAAAAAGATAGACAGACATAGAGATAGATAGATAGATAGATAGGTTGACATATTGAATAATTGATTTATAGATATATTGATAAATAAATTGATAGAATGATTGAAAGACAATATTGATAAATAGATTTATAGAATGATTGATATATATAGATTCAGAAACAAATTGATAGATTGATTGATAGACAGATTGATAGAGAGATTGATAAATAGATTGATACAGAAATAGATAGACAAAAAAAACATTTTGATAGACTTTTTGATAGACAAATAGATTGATTGATTGATAGACAAATTGATAAAAAAAATACACATATAGATAGATAGATAGATGGGTAGATAGACATATCAATAGATATATAGATAGACATATAGATAAAGAGATAGAAAGATAGATAGATAGAAATATAGATAGATAGATAGTTAGCTAAATAGAAAGATAGATAGATAGATAGTTAGCTAAATAGAAAGATAGATTGATTGATAGATAGATTGATAGATAAATTGATAGACAAATTTATAGAATAGATTGATAGAAAGATTGTTAGACAGAATGATACAAAGATTGATAGAAAAATTGATTGACATATTAATAGAAAGATTGATATATAGATAGATAGATAGACAGAATGATTAATAGATAGATAGATAGTCACATAGATAAATAGATAGTCACATAGATAGATAGATTAATAGATAGACAAACAGACAGACAAACAGATAAATAGATATATTGATATAAACATAAATTGACTGATAGATAGATAGATATTTATATAGATAGATAGATAGATAGATTTATTGATAGGCAGAATGATAGAAAGATTGATAGACAGTGTGATAAATAAATTGATTTACAAATAGATAGATAGATTAATAAATAGATTGATAGTCATTTTCAAAAATAGATTGATAGACAGATTAATATATGGATTGTTTGAAAGATTGATAGACAGATTGATAGACAGATAGATAGATAGACAAATTAGTAGACCGAAAGATAGAAAAACATCTAGATAAATAGATAGACTGATAGAGAGATATATAGATAATAGAAAGATAGATAGATTAATACACAGATAGATAGACAAAAAGATAGAGAGATGGATGGTTAGATTTATAGGTAGATTTATAGATAGATTGATAGTAAGATTGTTGACAAATTGATATACAAATAGATAGAGAGTTTGATAAATAGATTGATAGATAGATAGATAGGCTTATTTATATACACATAGATTGCTAGATAGTTAGACAGATAGATAATGAAAAGATAGATATACACATAGATAATAGATAGATATATAGATACATTGACAGCTCGATAGATGGACAGATAGATATATGGATTATTAAATAGTTAGATATAGAAATTTATTGATAGATAGATTCACAGATAGATAGACAAATAGATAGGCACATATATAGAAAAATGATATACATATGGATTGACAAAGAGATATATAGAAAGAGAAAGATATATAGATAAATAGAACATAGATAGATAAAAATAGATAATTAGATAGAAATATAGATAGATAGTTAGACAGATAGAGAAACAAATAGATAGATAGATAGAAAAATAGTTAGCTAGATAGACAGATTGATAGTTAGATAGAGAGATATACAAACATATAGATAAATAAATAGTTAGATAGAAATATAGATAGACAAATTGATAGATAGACAAATAGATATTAGATAGATATATAGATTGACAAATAGATAGACAGACAGTCATATAGTTAGACATATAGATAGAAAGATAGATATAAATATATAGACAGACATTTAGATAGACAAATAGACGATAGACAGACAAAAGAAAGAAAGATAGACAAATATACAGATATACATATATACACAATTAGGTTGCTAGACTATCAGGTAGGTAGAAAGCGAAAAAAATGAACAAACAAGAAAACAAATAGACAGATAGAAACATAGATATATAAATTGATAGATAGATTAAAGACAGACAAATATATTGATTGATAGATAGATTTCTAGACAAATACATAGAAAAATAGATAGAAAGATAGATATATAGGTAGACAGACAGATAAACATATAATTTGATAGATAGATAGACAAATACATAAATAGACAAATAGATAGACAAATAGATAGACAAATAGATAAAAATAATTATATAAAGATAGATAAATAGATAGATAGATAGTTAGTTAGTTAGTTAGATAGATACATAGATTAAATGATAAATTAATATAAAAATAAATAGAAAAATTAATAGAAAAATTGCTAGACAGATAGATAGATAGATAAATTGATAGAGAGATCAATAGACAGATAGATATATAGATAGATATATAGATTGATTGATATAGAGATGATAAATATAATGAAAGACATATAGATAGATATATAGATAACTAGTCCAATAGATATGTATGTTATTAGAAAGATAAATAGACATATATATAGAGATACAGATAGATAAATAATTAGATAGATAGACAGTTAGATTGAGAGAAACAAGATAGATAGACATATAGATAGATAAATAGTTAGATAGAGAGATCGAAATAAAGAAAGATAGATAGATATATAGTTAGATAGATAGATAGTTAGATAGAAAAATTGATAGACAAAAAGATAGATAGATAGATAGATAAAAAAATAGATAGATAGATGAATAGATAGATAGTTAAATAGATTGATAGATAGATTGAAAGACAGATAGATTGAAAGACTAATAGACAATTAGATATAGAAATAGATAGGCATATAGATAGAACGATAGACAAATAGATAGACTAAAAGATAGGCAGATATATATATATATACATATTTATAGATAGAATGATAGAAAAATTATTAAAAATTTTTATAGATAGATTGATAGACCAATTGATTGACAAATTGATCGACAGATAGATAGATAGATTGATAGATAGATTAATAGAATAGATAGATTCATAGATACATTGATAGAATGATTAAATGACAAATAGATAGACAACCATATAAATACAAATATAGATTGATAAAAAGATAGATAGATAGACAGATAGTTAAAAAGATAGACAAATAGAAAGGTAGATAGATAGATTGATAGATAGATATATATACAAATAGACAAATAGACAAAAAGATAGACAAAAAGATAGACAGATAGATAAATATATACATAAATAAAAAAACACATAGATATATAGATAGATAGATAGATAGACATATATATAAATAGATTGATAGATTATTAGAAAGATAGAAATAAAGAAAGATAGATAGATAGAAGGCATATAGATAGAAAAAATGTTAAATATAAAGATAGATAGTTAGATAGATAGATAGATAGATAGTAAGATAGATAGTTATAAAGATATATAGACGTATAAATAGATAGATAGATAAAAAGATTGATAAACATATAGATAGATATATGATATAGATAGACAGATAGACAAATATATAGAAGATAGATTTATAGAGAGATGATTAGATAAATAGATAGATAGATATATAAAGAGGTAGAAATATAGATATATACATTGATAGACAAATAAGATCAACAGAAAGATAAATAGATAGATAGATAGACATATAAATAGATAAAAAGATATACAGATACATAGATAGACTTATAGATACAAAGTCGATCAGGCATGTAAACAATTAAGCATATAGAAATATAAAAAGATACATAGATATATATACAGACAAATAAATAGAAATATAGATAGATAGATTACTAGATAGATAGATAGATATATTGATTGATTAATAGACATACAACTTGATAGATAGATAGACATAGATAAATTGATAGATAATATAGATAGAAAAATAGATAAATGGATAGATAGATAGATAGACATATATATTGATTTATAGATAGATATAAATATAGATCGATTTATAGATAGATAGATATATAAACATATAGATAGACACACAGATAGTTAGAAAGATTGAGAGATAGATCGATAGAGAGATAGAAAGATATATAGATAGAAAGATAGAATGATAGATAGATAGATAAATAGATAGATTGAATGATAGATAGGTATATCGACAATTGAAAGATAGATAAATAGATAGATACATAGATATAAAGAAAGTTAAATAGTTAGATTGATAGATTGATAGATAGATTGATAAATAGATAATTAGATAGACAATAGATAAATAGATAGATAGATAGATAGATATATGAAAGATAAATTGACAAATTGATGGACAAAATGATATATAGATTGATACATAGATTGATAGAAAGATTAATAGATAGATTCTTAGTCATATAATACACAGATTAATAGTAAAATTAATAGACAGAATGATAGACAGATTAATAAATAGATTGATAAACAGATTGATAGATAGATGATTAACAGATAAATAGATAGAAAACTAGTTAGATAGATAGATTGATGTACATATTTATAGACAGATTTATAGACAATTTTATAGACAAATTGATATAGAGTTTGATAGATAAATTGATAGATAGATTGATAGACATTTTAATAGTTATATTGATATATAGATTGATAGATAGATTGATATACAGATTCATAGATATATTGATATAGATTGATAGACAGAAAGTTTGTCAAATTAATAGAAAGAAAGGATAGATATATTTATAGACAGATAGATTTATAGATAGATAGATAAATAGATAGATTGACTGATAGATATTAAGACATACAGATACATAGATTATAATAGATAGACATATAGATAGATAGATTGATTGAAAAAAATAGATAGATAGATAGATGGATTGATAGTGAGATTAATAGATAGATTGATAAATAGATTGAAAGAAAGATTGATAGAAAAATTTATTAAAAGATAATAAAATAAGTTTGATAAATAGATAAATAGATAGACAAATAGATAGGCATATAGATAGAAATATAGATAGACAGATAGATAGTTATATAGATAGAAAGATATATAGATTATTATGAAGATAGAAAGAAAGATATATAGTCAAATAGATAGATAGATATATAAATAGATAGAAAGAAAGCTAGATAGATAGATAGTTATATATATATATATATTTATAGATAGATAGATATACAATTAGATATACAGATAGATATTAATATAGATAGATAGATTGATAGATAAATTGATAGATAGATTGATAGACAGATAGATAGACAGATAGATATAAAGATAGATATATAAACATACAAAGAAAGAAATAGTTAGATCGACATACATATATACAGATAGACATATAGATATACAGACCAACAGATAGATCAATTATCAGGCATGCACACAATCATGCTGGTAGATATACAAACATACATACATATAGAAATATAGAAAACATACAGATAGATATATAGATCGATAGATAGACCTACATATAGACAGAAAGAAAGATATATAGATACATATATATATATATATATACATAATGATATAAAGATAGATATATATATATATATATATAGATAAATACATAAAGATAAACACATAATTATAAATAGATAAATAGATAGAAAGATATAAAAAAAGACAATTAGACAAAAAGGGAGATAGATAGGTTGACTAAAAGCAATATAGACAAATAGATAGATAGAAAGATAGGTAGATAGACTGGCAGATAAGTATATGCATAGATAGATAGACAAATAGACATGTATCTAGATTGATAGATAAACATATAGATAGATTATAAAATAAATAGATAGAGTTATAGACAGATAGGTAGATAGACATATATAAAGATAGATAGATAGTTAGTTAGTTATATAGAGTTATAGAGAGATAAATAGATAGTCAAATTGATAGATTATCAGATAAGGAGATAGACAGATAGACAGACAGACAGATAGATAGAGAGACAGATAGACAGACAGACATATAGATAGATAAATAGATAGATATGTATATATTTCGATAGAAAGATAGATAGACTAACAGATATATAGATAAATAGAAATATAGATAGAAAGATAGAGATACAGACAAAAAAAAGATATAGATTGATAGATAGAAAAATATATAAATATATAAATAAATAGATACAGAGATAGAGATAGATCGAAAGATATAAAGATAGAAAGGTTGACAGATAGATCGGTAAATAGATAAATTGATAGACTAATATATAGATAAATAAATGGTTAGTTAGTTAGATAGAATAATATGTAGTTAGCTAGCTAGGTAGGTAGATAATAGATAGAAAGATAAATAGATAGATAGAAAATATACAAATATACTGGTAGATAGATAGATAGACAGATAGATAGACATAAAGATAAAAATGCATATAGATATATATAGATAGAGATAGAGAGAAAAATAAATTGCTCGATAGATTGATAAAAAAATTGATAAATAGTCTAGTAGATAGATAGAGTGGTCAGGTAGATAGACAGATACATAGGTAGACATATGACAAAAAATAAATAAACATGTAGATAGATAGACATATAGTTAGATAGAAAGACATATAGATATATAGAAAGACAAATAGATAGGCATATAGAAATTATACAAATAGATAGATAGATAGATTGTAATATAGACAGATTGATAAATAGATTTATAGAGAGAAATAGACACATAGATTGCCACATAGATATATAAATATACAGATAGATAGATTATTATAAAGATAGATAGAAAGAGAGATATAAAGATAGATATACATATTCATAGATAGAAAGATTGATTGAAAGAAAGATATACAAATAGATAGAAAGATAGATTGATAGAGAGATAGATATATAGATTCATAGAGAGATTGATACAGATATAAATAGACATATATATAGATAGATAGATATATAGTAAGATTAATAGATATATAGAGAGATCGATATATATATAGATAGAAAGATAGAGAGATAGATAGATAGATTGATTTATAGATAGATAGACAGACAAATAGATAGACAGATTTATAGATAAATCGATAGATAGATAAATAGGCAAATAGTTAGATAGATAGATTGATAGACAAATAGATTGAAATATAGATAGATAGATAGATAGAAAGACAGATAGACAGATAGATAGACAGATAAAAAGATATATAAATAATTATATAAATAGATAGACAAATAGATTGATAGATAGATATATAGACATATAGATTGTTTGATAGACAGATAGATTAATAGACAGATAAATAGAGAAATAGATACATATTTTGATAGTCAAATTGATATATAAATTTATAGACAGATTGATAGATTGATTGATAAAAATATAAATAGACAAATTGATAGAAAAATAGATTGATAGATATATAAATAGCTAAATAGATAGATAGATAGATGAATAGATAGATAGATACAAAGGCATAGAGAGAGAGAGAGAGAGATATATATATATATATATATATATATATATATATATATATATATAATATATATAATAAAGATATATAGATAGAATGATAGATGAATAATAGATAGTTATACAGATAAACAAATAGAATAATAGATATATAGATAGATATATAGATAGAAAGATAGACAAATAGATATATATATATATATATATATAGTTAGACAAATATATAGATAGACTGGCAGACTGATAGACTAAAATATAGAAAGATAGAAATATAAAACTACATAAAGACTGAAAGATAGAAAAATCTAAAGAAATATAAACATACAAACAAAAAGATAGTCATTTAAAGATATGCAGAAACACAAATATATAAACATACTTACATAGATATAGATAGATAGAAACTAGATATTCATAGATGTAAACTAACAAATAGATAGGTAGACACTGATAGAAAGATAGACAGATAAATTGATAGATATATAGATAGACTTATAGATAGATAGATAAATAGTTAGGTAGATAGATAGTCAGGAATAAAGATAGAGAGAATGATAGAAAGATAGACATACAATTAAATAAATAGACATATAAATAGACAAATAGATGCATAGACACATAAAAAATAGATAGAAAGATAGATACTATGATAGATAGATATATAGAAGTTGTAAGTAATTTGATAGATAGATTTATAGATTGATTGATTGATAGTTTCATTGATAGTTTGATAGACATATAGATATATAGATTTATAGACTGATTGATATACAGATTGATAGATAAATTGATAAATATATAGAGATAAATATAGATAGATAGATAACTGATAGAAGAAGAATATTACATCTAAAGATAAATAGATAGCTAGACTTTTAGAAAGGAAAATAGAGAGAGAGAGAAAGACAATAATAGACAGATAGATGGCTGATAAATAGTTTATAGATTGATTGATTGATTATAGTTAGATAGATCGATAGAAGATAGATAGACTAATAGATATATAGATAGATAGATTAAATAATGATATAGACATATAGATGGATAGACAGATAGATAGACATATAGAAAGATAGTTCTACAGACAGATAGAAGAGTAGAAGACAGAAGATAGATATATAGATAGACAGATAGATAATTAAATAGATAGATAGATAGACAGAAAGAAAGAAAGAAAGATAGATAAATCGATAGATAGAATATAGATAGATGATATACATATAGATGAAGATAAATAGACAGATCTATGACAGACAGATAGTCGACAAATAGATAGACAATTAGATCGACAGATTAATAAACAATTAGATAGGCCAATAGATAGGCAGATAGATATATATAGATAGACAGATAGATAAAAAAAGAAGACAGATAAAGAGATGGATAGAAATAAAGATATATAGATAGATAGATAGATAGCCAAATATATAGATAGATAGATTTATTGATTATTAGGTAGAAAGATCGAAAGATTATATATATAGATAGATAGATGATTGATAGATAAAAAGATAGACAGATAAATAAGAATATATAAAATTGTCAAATAGAAATCTAGATAAATAGATATATGATATAGATTGACAAAATTATAGTCAAATAGACATACTTAGAGATTAACTAACATACAAAAAATTGACATGCAATCTGTTAGATAGACAGATAGATAGACATACACTGATAGAAAGATAGATAGATAGACAGACAGACAGATAGATAAATAGACATATAAAAAATAGAAAGATAGATAGAAGTAGTATGATAATTAGATAGATGGATAGATTGATCAATACATAGATAGATTTTTAGATAGATAGAAAGATAGATAGATATAAAGATAGAAAGATAAAAAGATAGATGGATGGATATCCTAATAGAAAGATAGATAAATATGAAGATAGATAGATATATAGATAGACATATAGATAGATAGATAAATAGATAGATAATAGATAGAAAAATAGATAGACAGACAGATATATATATATATATATAGACAAATATATATATATATATATATAGACAAATATATATATATATATACACACACACACACACACACACACTGATTGATATATAGATAGATAGATATAATAAATATTGATAGATAAATATATATAATAATAGATAAATAAATAGACAAAAAGATTGATAGAATGATAGACAGAAAGATAAACATATAGATAGATAGATAGATAGATAGACATATTAATACATAGATCGATAGATAGATAGATTGAGAGGTAGAGAATAGAGTGATAGAATGATAGAGAGGTAGAGAGAAAGAAAAGTAGAGAGGAGATTTAGAGAGATATTAAGATCTAAAGAGAGTGATAGAGAGATACATAGAAATAAATTCAAATAAATCGAGAGATAGATACACAGAAACATAGACAAATAAATACACATAAAGATAGAAAGATAGAAAGATAGAAAGAAAGATACATAGATTGACGTGTAGATAGAAGATTATTAACAAATAGATTAACAAATAATATAATAGAAAGAAATACAGATAGAAAGATTTAGAGATAGATGGAAAATATTTAAATAGATAGACAGAAAGATAGACATATATATAGACAGACAGATAGACATATAGAAAGATAAATAGGTGAGATGATTGATTGATGATTGATGACAAAGAGATATATAAAACAGATAATAGATAGATAGATACACAAAAGATAGAAAGCTAGATTGATGATAAACAAATAGAGTAGATACATATAGAACATATAGTTAGTTAGAAAGACTAAAGTGATACATATAGA
>JAREIK010000363.1:114463-159414 GCA_029783825.1 Sapria himalayana | reverse complement strand
GATAGATAGATAGATAGGCTTATTTATATACACATAGATTGCTAGATAGTTAGACAGATAGATAATGAAAGATAGATATACACATAGATAATAGATAGATATATAGATACATTGACAGCTCGATAGATGGACAGATAGATATGGATTATTAAATAGTTAGATATAGAAATTTATTGATAGATAGATTCACAGAGATAGAACAAATAGATAGGCACATATATCGAAAAATGATATACATATGGATTGACAAAGAGATATATAGAAAGAGAAAGATATATAGATAAATAGAACATAGATAGATAAAAATAGATAATTAGATAGAAATATAGATAGATAGTTAGACAGATAGAAAAACAAATAGATAGATAGAAAGAAAAATAGTTAGCTAGATAGACAGATTGATAGTTAGATAGAGAGATATACAAACATATAGATAAATAAATAGTTAGATAGAAATATAGATAGACAAATTGATAGATAGACAAATAGATATTAGATAGATATATAGATTGACAAATAGATAGACAGACAGTCATATAGTTAGACATATAGATAGAAAGATAGATATAAATATATAGACAGACATTTAGATAGACAAATAGACGATAGACAGACAAAAGAAAGAAAGATAGACAAAATATACAGATATACATATATACACAATTAGGTTGCTAGACTATCAGGTCGGTAGAAAGCGAAAAACGAACAAACAAGAAAACAAATAGACAGATAGAAACATAGATATATAAATTGATAGATAGATTAAAGATAAACAAATATATTGATTGATAGATAGATTTCTAGACAAATACATAGAAAAATAGATGAAAGATAGATAGATTATAGGTAGACAGACAGATAAACATATAATTTGATAGATAGATAGACAAAATACATAAATAGACAAATAGATAGACAAATAGATAAAAATAATAAATATATAAAGATAGATAAATAGATAGATAGATAGTTAGTTAGTTAGTTAGATAGATACATAGATTAAATGATAAATTAATATAAAAATAAATAGAAAATTAATAGAAAAAATTGCTAGACAGATAGATAGATAGATAAAATTGATAGAGAGATCAATAGACAGATAGATATATAGATAGATATATAGATTGATTGATATAGAGATGATAAATATAATGAAAGACATATAGATAGATATATAGATAAACTAGTCCAATAGATATGTATGTTATTAGAAAGATAAATAGACATATATATAGAGATACAGATAGATAAATAATTAGATAGATAGACAGTTAGATTGAGGAGAAAACAAGATAGATAGAAATATAGATAGATAAATAGTTAGATAGAGAGATCGAAATAAAGAAAGATAGATAGCTATATAGTTAGATAGATAGATAGTTAGATAGAAAAATTGATAGACAAAAGATAGATAGATAGATAGATAGAAAAAATAGATAGATAGATGAATAGATAGATAGTTAAATAGATTGATAGATAGATTGAAAGACAGATAGATTGAAAGACTAATAGACAATTAGATATAGAATAGATAGGCATATAGATAGAACGATAGACAAATAGATAGACTAAAAGATAGGCAGATATATATATATAGACATATTATAGATAGAATGATAGAAAAATTATTAAAAATTTTTATAGATAGATTGATAGACCAATTGATTGACAAATTGATCGACAGATAAGATAGATAGATTGATAGATAGATTAATAGAATAATAGATTCATAAGATCCATTGATAGAATGATTAAATGACAAATAGATAGAACAGCCATATAAATACAAATATAGATTGATAAAAAGATAGATAGATAGCCAGATAGTAAAAA
The DNA here is from genome assembly GCA_029783825.1 of Sapria himalayana. Classification (NCBI taxonomy): domain Eukaryota; kingdom Viridiplantae; phylum Streptophyta; class Magnoliopsida; order Malpighiales; family Rafflesiaceae; genus Sapria; species Sapria himalayana. The sequence goes on along the minus strand of JAREIK010000363.1, from coordinate 157,581 downwards.
GATAGACAAATAGAAAGGTAGATAGATAGATGATAGATAGATATATATACAAATAGACAAATAGACAAAATAGATAGACAAAAAGATAGACAGATAGATAAATATATACATAAATAAAAAAACAATAGATATATAGATAGATAGATAGATAGACATATATATAAATAATTGATAGATTATTAGAAAGATAGAAATAAAGAAAGATAGATAGATAGAAGGCATATAGATAGAAAAAATGTTAAATATAAAGATAGATAGTTAGATAGATAGATAGATAGATAGTAAGATAGATAGTTATAAAGATATATAGACGTATAAATAGATAGATAGATAAAAAGATTGATAAACATATAGATAGATATATGATATAGATAGACAGATAGACAAATATATAGAAGATAGATTTATAGAGAGATGATTAGATAAATAGATAGATAGATATATAAAGAGGTAGAAATATAGATATATACATTGATAGACAAATAAGATCAACAGAAAGATAAATAGATAGATAGACATATAAATAGATAAAAAGATATACAGATACATAGATAGACTTATAGATACAAAGTCGATCAGGCATGTAAACAATTAAGCATATAGAAATATAAAAGATACATAGATATATATACAGACAAATAAATAGAAATATAGATAGATAGATTACTAGATAGATAGATAGATATATTGATTGATTAATAGACATACAACTTGATAAATAGATAGACATAGATAAATTGATAGATAATATAGATAGAAAAATAGATAAATGGATAGATAGATAGATAGATAGACATATATATTGATTTATAGATAGATATAAATATAGATCGATTTATAGATAGATAGATATATAAACATATAGATAGACACACAGATAGTTAGAAAGATTGAGAGATAGATCGATAGAGAGATAGAAAGATATATAGATAGAAAGATAGAAAGATAGATAGATAGATAAATACATAGATTGAATGATAGATAGGTATATCGACAATTGAAAGATAGATAAATAGATAGATACATAGATATAAAGAAAGTTAAATAGTTAGATTGATAGATTGATAGATAGATTGATAAATAGATAATTAGATAGACAATAGATAAATAGATAGATAGATAGATAGATATATGAAAGATAAATTGACAAATTGATGGACAAAATGATATATAGATTGATACACAGATTGATAGAAAGATTAATAGATAGATTCTTAGTCATATAATACACAGATTAATAGTAAAATTAATAGACAGAATGATAGACAGATTAATAAATAGATTGATAAACAGATTGATAGATAGATGATTGACAGATAAATAGATAGAAAACTAGTTAGATAGATAGATTGATGTACATATTTATAGACAGATTTATAGACAATTTTATAGACAAATTGATATAGAGTTTGATAGATAAATTGATAGATAGATTGATAGACATTTTAATAGTTATATTGATATATAGATTGATAGATAGATTGATATACAGATTCATAGATATATTGATATAGATTGATAGACAGAAAGTTTGTCAAATTAATAGAAAGAAAGATAGATAGATAGATTTATAGACAGATAGATTTATAGATAGACAGATAAATAGATAGATTGACTGATAGATATTAAGACATACAGATACATAGATTATAATAGATAGACATATAGATAGATAGATTGATTGAAAAAAATAGATAGATAGATAGATGGATTGATAGTGAGATTAATAGATAGATTGATAAATAGATTGAAAGAAAGATTGATAGAAAAATTTATTAAAAGATAATAAAATAAGTTTGATAAATAGATAAATAGATAGACAAATAGATAGGAATATAGATAGAAATATAGATAGACAGATAGATAGTTATATAGATAGAAAGATATATAGATTATTATGAAGATAGAAAGAAAGATATATAGTCAAATAGATAGATAGATATATAAATAGATAGAAAGAAAGCTAGATAGATAGATAGTTATATATATATATATATATTTATAGATAGATAGATATACAATTAGATATACAGATAGATATTAATATAGATAGATAGATTGATAGATAAATTGATAGATAGATTGATAGACAGATAGATAGACAGATAGATATAAAGATAGATATATAAACATACAAAGAAAGAAATAGTTAGATCGACATACATATATACAGAAAGACATATAGATATACAGACCAACAGATAGATAAATTATCAGGCATGCACATAATCATGCTGGTAGATATACAAACATACATACATATAGAAAGATAGAAAACATACAGATAGATATATAGATCGATAGATAGACCTACATATAGACAGAAAGAAAGATATATAGATACATATATATATATATATACATAATGATATAAAGATAGATAGATATATATATATATATATAGATAAATACATAAAGATACACACATAATTATAAATAGATAAATAGATAGAAAGATATAAAAAAAAGACAATTAGACAAAAATGGAGATAGATAGGTTGACTAAAAGCAATATAGACAAATAGATAGATAGAAAGATAGGTAGATAGACTGGCAGATAAGTATATGCATAGATAGATAGACAAATAGACATGTATCTAGATTGATAGATAAACATATAGATAGATTATAAAATAAATAGATAGAGTTATAGACAGATAGGTAGATAGACATATATAAAGATAGACAGATAGTTAGTTAGTTATATAGAGTTATAGAGAGATAAATAGATAGTCAAATTGATAGATTATCAGATAAGGAGATAGACAGATAGACAGACAGACAGATAGATAGAGAGACAGATAGACAGACAGACATATAGATAGATAAATAGATAGATATGTATATATTTCGATAGAAAGATAGATAGACTAAAAGATATATAGATAAATAGAAATATAGATAGAAAGATAGAGATACAGACAAAAAAAAGATATAGATTGATAGATAGAAAAATATATAAATATATAAATAAATAGATACAGAGATAGAGATAGATCGAAAGATATAAAGATAGAAAGGTTGACAGATAGATTGGTAAATAGATAAATTGATAGACTAATATATAGATAAATAAATGGTTAGTTAGTTAGATAGAATAATATGTAGTTAGCTAGCTAGGTAGGTAGATTAATAGATAGAAAGATAAATAGATAGATAGAAAAATATACAAATATACTGGTAGATAGATAGATAGATAGATAGATAGACATAAAGATAAAAATGCATATAGATATATATAGATAGAGATAGAGAGAAAAATAAATTGCTCGATAGATTGATAAAAAAATTGATAAATAGTCTAGTAGATAGATAGAGTGATCAGTAGATAGACAGATACATAGGTAGACATATGACAAAAAATAAATAAACATGTAGATAGATAGACATATAGTTAGATAGAAAGACATATAGATATATAGAAAGACAAATAAATAGGCATATAGAAATTATACAAATAGATAGATAGATAGATTGTAATATAGACAGATTGATAAATAGATTTATAGAGAGAAATAGACACATAGATTGCCACATAGATATATAAATATACAGATAGATAGATTATTATAAAGATAAATAGAAAGAGAGATATAAAGATAGATATACATATTCATAGATAGAAAGATTGATTGAAAGAAAGATATACAAATAGATAGAAAGATAGATTGATAGAGAGATAGATATATAGATTCATAGAGAGATTGATACAGATATAAATAGACATATATATAGATAGATAGATATATAGTAAGATTAATAGATATATAGAGAGATCGATATATATATAGATAGAAAGATAGAGAGATAGATAGATAGATTGATTTATAGATAGATAGACAGACAAATAGATAGACAGATTTATAGATAAATCGATAGATAGATAAATAGGCAAATAGTTAGATAGATAGATAGATAGACAAATAGATTGAAAGATAGATAGATAGATAGATAGAAAGACAGATAGACAGATAGATAGACAGATAAAAAGATATATAAATAATTATATAAATAGATAGACAAATAGATTGATAGATAGATATATAGACATATAGATTGTTTGATAGACAGATAGATTAATAGACAGATAAATAGAGAAATAGATACATATTTTGATAGTCAAATTGATATATAAATTTATAGACAGATTGATAGATTGATTGATAAAAATATAAATAGACAAATTGATAGAAAAATAGATTGATAGATATATAAATAGCTAAATAGAGAGATAGATAGATGAATAGATAGATAGATACAAAGGCATAGAGAGAGAGATATATATATATATATATATATACTATATATATATATATATAATAAAAGATATATAGATAGAATGATAGATTGAATAATAGATAGTTATACAGATAAACAAATAGAATAATAGATATATAGATAGATATATAGATAGAAAGATAGACAAATAGATATATATATATATATATATATATATATATATATATATATATATAGTTAGACAAATATATAGATAGACTGGCAGACTGATAGACTAAAATATAGAAAGATAGAAATATAAAAATACATAAAGACTGAAAGATAGAAAAATCTAAAGAAATATAAACATACAAACAAAAGATAGTCATTTAAAGATATGCAGAAACACAAATATATAAACATACTTACATAGATATAGATAGATAGAAAAATAGATATTCATAGATGTAAACTAACAAATAGATAGGTAGACACTGATAGAAAGATAGACAGATAAATTGATAGATATATAGATAGACTTATAGATAGATAGATAAATAGTTAGGTAGATAGATAGTCAGGAATAAAGATAGAGAGAATGATAGAAAGATAGACATACAATTAAATAAATAGACATATAAATAGACAAATAGATGCATAGACACATAAAAAATAGATAGAAAGATAGATACTATGATAGATAGATATATAGAAGTTGTAAGTAATTTGATAGATAGATTTATAGATTGATTGATTGATAGTTTCATTGATAGTTTGATAGACATATAGATATATAGATTTATAGACTGATTGATATACAGATTGATAGATAAATTGATAAATATATAGAGATAAATATAGATAGATAGATAACTTGATAGATAGAAAGAATATTACATATAAAGATAAATAGATAGATAGACTTTTAGAAAGGAAAATAGAGAGAGAGAGAGAAAGACAAATAGATAGACAGATAGATAGGATGATAAATAGTTTATTAGATTGATTGATTGATATATAGTTAGATAGATAGATAGAAGATAGATAGACTAATAGATATATAGATAGATAGATAAATAATGATATAGACATATAGATGGATAGACAGATAGATAGACATATAGAAAGATAGTTATACAGACAGATAGAAAGTTAGATAGACAGAAAGATAGATATATAGATAGACAGATAGATAATTAAATAGATAGATAGATAGACAGAAAGAAAGAAAGAAAGATAGATAAATAGATAGATAGATATATAGATAGATAGATATACATATAGATTGAAGATAAATAGACAGATATATTGACAGACAGATAGATAGACAAATAGATAGACAGATAGATAGACAGATTAATAAACAATTAGATAGGCCAATAGATAGGCAGATAGATATATAGATAGATAGACAGATAGATAAAAAAAGAGAATCACAGATAAAGAGATGGATAGAAATAAAGATATATAGATAGATAGATAGATAGATAGCCAAATATATAGATAGATAGATTTATTGATTATTAGGTAGAAAGATCGAAAGATATATATATATAGATAGATTGATTGATTGATAGATAAAAAGATAGACAGATAAATAAGAATATATATAAATTGTCAAATAGAAATCTAGATAAATAGATATATAGATATATAGATTGACAAAATTATAGTCAAATAGACATACTTAGAGATTAACTAACATACAAATAAATTGACATGCAATCTGTTAGATAGACAGATAGATAGACATACACTGATAGAAAGATAGATAGATAGACAGACAGACAGATAGATAAATAGACATATAAAAAATAGAAAGATAGATAGATAGTATGATAATTAGATAGATGGATAGATTGATCAATACATAGATAGATTTTTAGATAGATAGAAAGATAGATAGATATAAAGATAGAAAGATAAAAAGATAGATGGATGGATATCCTAATAGAAAGATAGATAAATATGAAGATAGATAGATATATAGATAGACATATAGATAGATAGATAAATAGATAGATAATAGATAGAAAAATAGATAGACAGACAGACAGATATATATATATATATATATAGATAAATATATATATATATATATAGACAAATATATAAATATATATATATATATATATACACACACACACACACACACACTGATTGATATATAGATAGATAGATATAATAATATATTGATAGATAAATATATATAATAATATATAAATAAATAGACAAAAAGATTGATAGAATGATAGACAGAAAGATAAACATATAGATAGATAGATAGATAGATAGATAGACATATTAATAGATAGATCGATAGATAGATAGATTGAGAGGTAGAGAATAGAGTGATAGAATGATAGAGAGGTAGAGAGAAAGAAAAGTAGAGAGGAGATTTAGAGAGATATTAAGATCTAAAGAGAGTGATAGAGAGATACATAGAAATAAATTCAAATAGATCGAGAGATAGATACACAGATACATAGACAAATAAATACACATAAAGATAGAAAGATAGAAAGATAGAAAGAAAGATACATAGATTGACGTGTAGATAGAAAGATTATTAGACAAATAGATTAACAAATAAATAAATAGAAAGAAATACAGATAGAAAGATTTAGAGATAGATGGAAATATATTTAAATAGATAGACAGAAAGATAGACATATATATAGACAGACAGATAGACATATAGAAAGATAAATAGGTAGATAGATAGATAGATTGATTGATTGACAAAGAGATATATAAACAGATAAATAGATAGATAGATACACAAACAGATAGAAAGATAGATTGATTGATAAACAAATAGATAGGTAGATAGATATATAGTTATACATATAGTTAGTTAGATAGACATAAAGATATACATATAGATATATAGATATATAGACATATAGATTGACAAATGTACAGATATATAGATAATTATATAATATAGATAGATAGGTAAACATATAAACATATAAAGTTACACATATAGTCAATTAGATAGATAGAAAGATAGAGAGATATAGATAGAAAGATAGACAGATATATAGATAGATAAATAAATAGACAAATATACAAATAAATAGATAGAAAGATAGATAGATACATAGATAGATTGACAAATAAATGATAGATAGAAAGACAAAAGGATAGATAGTCAGATAGACTTATAGACAAATAGAATTATAAATAACTAGACAGTTTGAAAGATTGAGTAATAGAGATGTTGCCAGATAGACACATAAATCAATAGATAGATTTAAAAATAGACAGATAGATAGATAGACAAATAGATAGATAGATAGACAGATATATAGATATACTAATTTATAGATAGAAAAATAGACAGCTAGATAGATAGATCAAAAGATATAAAGGGACACATAAATATAGATAGAGAGATAGAGTGAGTGATAGAAAGATAAATAGATAAATGTATTAACATATAGATATATATATATTGAAAGATATAGAGATAAACCTAATGTTAGATCATACATACTTAGACATCTCCTTCTTGAAATGCTCTCAACTTGTTAGAGAGAGAAATAGTTTCCTAGAGATAGAAACCTGCAATTGGGTAGAAGAAGAAGCAAGTTTTGAGATAATTGCAATGGAATTGGATTACTTAGTTAATAAGAAGTCCTTTTCTGATTTTATTAGAAAAACTGCGCCCCCTATCGCGAGCTTCTCGCAATTTCAAGAAAAAAATATCGAGGAACCCTCAATATTCTTCTCGGTTGAGGAAATTCATAAGCTCTCTACAACTCACACACACACACGCTTGTGGGAAAATTTTCACATGGAAGGCCACGTATTGATGATATCAGGACATTCTTCGAATCACTGAAACTCAAAACCTTGATTAAAATTGGATTGATTGATGAGAGGCATGTGTTATTACAACTTCATTCCGAGGAGGATTTCCATCGCTTATGGTTGAAAGGAGTTTGGTATATCATGGGATACCCCATGAGAACCTTTAAATGGACTCCAGAATTTAACACAAGGGAGGAATCATCGTTGGCCCCGGTATGGATTCTATTACCTATGCTCCTGATTCATTATTTTGATAAATTGACATTATATCGTATTGCGTGTGTTTTGGGCTCTCCTCTTCTTCTTGATGGTGCTACTGAAACACTCTCTAGACCGAGTGTTGCAAGAATCTGTGTAGAGGTGGACTTACAGAAATCTCTTCCTCATCGTATCTGGATTGGAAACACAGAAGGAGGTGGTTTTTGGCAAACTATTGTTCCAGAATACCTCTTTCCATTTTGTGCATGCTGCAGAAAGATGGGTCATGCTATAGAGGTATGTTTGGTTAACAAAAAAATGAAAATAAACAGAATCTAGAAGAGAAGAAAAGAGCATTTGAAAGTAAAGGAGAAATGGTTAAATATCAAAAAAAAACCTCAACCCATTGTCCAAACAGATATACAAAATAAAGAAGTTGAAGATTAAAAATTAATTGAATATAATAGGCAAAATAGTGAATAGGAAGGAACAGAATCCATAGAAAATGCTAAAAGGAAAGAAATGATGAAAAAAATTTCAGAGCTAAATAGGAGAACCAGAAATCAAATGAAAAATAAGAAACAAAAAAAAAAGCTGGGCAGTGCTGGTTGAAGAAGATTCAAATGAGGAATCAAAAATAAAAAGCTTGACTTCCCTCTATACGGATGGGGAAGACAATGAGCAGAAAATTAGAATCAATAATGATGACATTAATATAGAAAAACTCAAGATAAAACAAAAAATGGGAAATAGAGATTGGGTAATTGAAGAACTAAAAATAATGGTCATTCAATTGGGTAGGGTTTGGAAGGAAGAGAAGTAACAATAATTAAACTCAATAAGAATACCTAGAAGCATGAAAAAAAAGCATTTGAATAAGGTATACGAAACTAAATGCACCACTAGAGCACAGGCTAAATCCATAAGAAATGTATAAGTACATCTATTGGAATATTAGGGGAATAGCAAACCGCTCCCCCCCCCCCCCCCAAAAAATAGATTAAAAAAACAAATATATATGCATAAAATTAATCTAATTTCGATAGCTGAACCCATGGTGGATAAAGCTCATCTAAATTATTATAGTAATTTATTAGGATTTGAAAATGGGTATGCTAATAATAATGGAAAAATTTCGATCTTATGGAAAGATAACTTACATATAAAAATATTAAAAGAAACTAATCAATTAATAAACTTTAGCTTAAGTCAAGATGAAAATGAAATAATAACAATAATTTATGCAAAGAATAAAAGAGAAGAGAGAAAAGAATTATGGGAGGAAATGAATAAAATTTCGATGGAAAAAAAACCTTGGATTACCGGTGGAGATTTTAATATAGTTAGAAGCATTAAAGAAAAGAAGGGTGGTAGGACACCTAATAAAGGAGGGATGTCTCACTTTAATGATATTATAAATAAAACAAATTTAATAGAAGATAAATTTTTAGGCTCACAATTTACATGGTGTAACAACTGGAGGAAAAAAGGCACAATATGGGCGAGACTGGATAGAGTTTTATTTAATTTTAAATGGCTAGATCAAGTTGGCTCTACAAAAGTAAAGTACTTAAACAGAACCTGCTCTGATCACAGCCCATTATTAATCACGATTAAAAAATCTACTCATATAGGAGGTTCCTTTAGATTCCAGAATTCTTGGTGTTTACACCATGATTTTTTAAAGATGGTGAAACAGTCTTGGAATAAAGTGACATTCGGAAATCCTATTCAAATATTAAATAATAAGTTGAGTAGATTAAAAGTTGAATTAAAAAAGTGGAATAATAATACTTTTGGGAATATAATAAAAAATATAAAAGATGCAGAGGAACTAGTATTAAAACGAGAAATAGAATTTGAAAAAACTCAAAATATAGATAATAGAAGTGCTCTTAGCAAAGCACAAGCAGAATTAAATCTAAAAATATTAATGGAAGAAGTTTTTTGGAAACAAAAATCTAAAATTAAATGGCTCAAAGATGGGGATAAAAATACAAAGTTTTTTCAAAAAATAGCTAAGTTAAAATATCAGAAACATAGAATTAGAGGTATTAAAGATAATAGGGAAGAATGACTTGAAAAAGATTCAGACATTCAAAACTATTTCACCAAATTTTTTGAAAATCAATTAAGTGGAACAAGAGAACTAAAAGGAAATTCACTTTTAAAAAACATAGAAAATAAAATCACCATAGAAGATAATAACATGCTTACTAAGTATCCAGAAGAAGAAGAAATCAAAACAGTGATATATAGTATGAACAAAGATAGTGCAGCTGGACGGGATGGATGGAACAACTATTTTTTCCAAGCATGTTGGGATATAATAAAGAAGGATATAGAAAAAGCACTTAATAGTATATTTTGTGGGGCTAAATTTGGAAAAAAATGGGGAAGTTTTCATATTATTCTTATACCTAAAATAGAGAATCCGCAGAAAGGAGAAGATTTTAGACCAATAAGCCTATGCAACACTATTTACAAAATTGTTTCTAAAATTTTACAAAATAGATTAAATTCAATTTTACCTAAAATTATTTCTGAAGAACAAACCGGTTTTATGAAAAATAGATTAATAATAGAAAATATATGCTTGGATAAAGAGATGAGTAGAGAAATAGGATCCAAATCAAGAGGGAAAAATTTTATTATAAAATTGGATCTATCCAAGGCTTTTGATAGAGTAGAATGAAGCATTCTCTGTTCTATCATGAGAAAGATGGGTTTCTCCGAAACATGGATAGATTTGATTTATAGATGTATTTCTAACACATGGGCTAGAATTATCACAAATGGAAAGGTAGGAGAAGAAATAATTCCAATTAGAGGTTTAAGACAGGGTGATCCACTTTCACCATCATTATTTAACATTTATTTGGAACTCTTAATAGTTAACCTTAAAGATAAAATGAGGAAGGTTAGGATATGCACATTCAGACAACTGAGGAACACTCCATTAGTGAGTTGTCTTGCATATGCAGATGATGTAATTATATTCACTAATGGCAGTAGCAAATCACTACATAATCTGATGAATTTATTGAAATGCATGGAGGAAGAAACGGGTCAAAAATTAAATAAAAAAAAAGGCCAATACATGATATCACATAAGGCTCCAATTGCATTAGCTCTTAAAATCAAAAACATTTCAGGCTTCTCCCATAATAAAAAAGAAATGATCTATTTGGGCTGCCCGATATATGAAGGTAAACTTAAGATAGTATATTGAGAATTTTTATTAAATAAAATAAAAAAAAAATCTCGGGATGGAAAGAGGAATATTTAAGTATGGGGGGTAGAATTACGTTAATAAAACACGTTTTAGAAAGTCTTCTAATGCATAATATTATGATAACTCAACTATCAATTTGTATTATTAAAAAAATCAAAAAAGAATTAGCTAACTTTTTATGGGGAAAAAAAAGAGGGCAAATATAAATTACATTGGAAAAAATGGAGAGACTTATGCTATCCAGTTCAAGAAGCTGGATTGGGTTTTGTTAATCTTATGGATTTAGCAAAAGCAGGTGCAAGCAAGAGATGGTGGAGGTTGAAAGAAAATAATAGTCTATGGTCAAAATTTATGAGGGCAAAATATTGTATTAAGGATGATATCAATAAAGTAAAGAATAAAAGTAAGTATTCACAGATATGGACACAAATGCTAAACAAAAATAATTAGTAGATAAATTTTCTACACTTACTAAAAAAGAATGGAAATGGAATTTAAGCTCGGATGGAGCATTCTCATTAAAAATGATTAAAAATGAATTAAGAAAAAAGTTAAACGAAAATAAATTATTCAAATGGGCTTGGAATAATAATAATCCATAAAAAATTAAAACTTTTATGTGGAAAGTTTTATCTAATATTATCTCAATTGACGATAATTTAAAGAAAAAAGGTATTAAACTCGTATCTAGATGCGAGTGTTGCTTAAATGAAATTGAAACATTGGATCATCTCCTTTCACATGGGAGAGTAGCAGCGGAGCTATGGAAAAGACTAGGTTTAGAAATGAATTTAAAATATGAACATCTAAACTTGAAACGTAGGCTTCAGAAATGGATTAACCTAAAAGTTTCTAGTCCAGTGTAGAAATGGATTAAAAATTAATGTGCCATTATTAGTTATTAGGTGCATTTGGAATGCTAGAAATAAAAGTAGATTCGAAGGTCATAAGATGATAATAGAAGATTTCTGGAAAGATATTAAAGAAGAAACAAGTAAAATTTCAGAATTGTACCCTATAAAAAGTCAAGGCTCGAAGAGGGATAAAGAAACTTTAATTTTTTAGAATCTAAAAGAACATCAACCTAAACATTTAAAGTAATATGTATAAAATGGGAAAAACAACCTCAAGGTAGGATAGCTCTAAACACAGATGGTAGCTTTGATAGAGATATGGGCGAAGCAGGAGGTGGAGGAGTTATTAGAGACTCGAAAGGAAGGCTAATATTAGCCTTCTGTAGAAAGATGCAAGCATCCTCATCCGTTCATGCTGAGATATTAGCTTTAAGATAGGGTATTAAGTTATGCAGAAAACTAGAAAGTAAAAATATAGATATTCAAATAGATTCGAAAGTTGTGGTTAATTTAATCAAAAAGTAGACTATGATGTGGAAATATGAAGATGACATAGAGGATATTTTAAATGATATGAAATTGTTAAACTTTTCTATAAAGCACATTTTCAGAGAGGCGAATGCATTAGCAGATATTTTAGCTAAAGAGGGAAAAAAGAAAGGTGATCAGAATTATAATGTAGAGAATTTACCAAACAAATTTACTGGAATATTAAAACTTGATAGTAAAGAGTTACCTTATATTAGAAAAAATAAAAATATTAATTAGAACTTTCCATTCAAATAGGAAAATAAGCCCGTATAAGAGATCACCCTGGTCCTGAGGGGCGATCGAGATAAGGTAAGTGGCTTTTGTTTTCTCTGTTTGTTTTTTTTCTGCTTTTCTATTGTTTTCTATAAGTAGAAAGAATGAAGATATTGAAATTAATTGAAATAATATCAGGGGACTGGTTTGGGAAAATATAATGGATATATATATGTAGTATGCTCTGCATGTACATATTATTCTGCTTGTCCATAGTTTGATTCTGATTGGAAGGCTAGATATGTTTAAATGGTATTGTTAGTAGTGGGAATTATATATGCTAGAAGTCTGTGCTATCTTTCTGAAGGTCTGTGTTATTAAGTGTGTGTTGCTGGTAGTTGCTGGAAGTCTGTTTCTATTGTATATAGGAAGTCTGTATTAAATAGGTCAATTCTGTATAAGTTAAAGAGGATAGTGAAAGAATGAAAAGCAAAAAGATGGAAGAAAGCAGAACATCTCAAATAAATTAGAACTGCAATGGAGCTGTACCTGATGCTTCAAGTCATATTGATAATTGATCCGAACAGGGAAGGGAGGTTACAAGTCAAATTGATAATTGATTTAAGTCTGATGCAATCTGTATAATAGATTTGATTTTGTGCAGGAAAAAAGTGCAGGTGAATGAATATAAATAATAGCAATCAATAATTAATTACATGGGAGGACAACTTATAAAGAGGTTCAAAATTCCAGTCATCAATATAAGACAGTGGAAGGAGTTAGCTATAAATGCTGGAGGGAGAATTACATTCAGATTTAAAGAGATAAGAAACTGATGAATCACCGAAATATAGAAAGAAGAAAAATAAAGCTTATTATACTCATCGAAAGATTGTTAAAGCAAGACAAGGGATAAGCTATCATTATAAGGATAGTCATTAACCCACAGAAGGAATTTCTTCTTGGACAAAAAAGTAAAGATAGGGGTCATAGATTAGCATAGCCATAGCACAAATAAAATTACATTTTATTAGATTGGTCAAATGTATTTTATTTTATTTGAAGAATGGGTGTAAAAGGGCTAAGGGTAGATGATAGTTTGTATTAACGGTATTCCTCCGCCGAAAGAGATAGTTATTATTAATAAAATAATACTTTATAAAAAAAAATAAATAATGTTAGATAGAATGATAGATAAGTAGAAAGGTATACAGGCTGACAGATATACAAATAGATAGAAAGACATATAGAAAGATGGACAGATAGAATGATAGAAAAATAGGTAGATAGATATACATATAGAAAAGAAAGATAGATAGACAGACAGATAGATATTCAGATAGATTCTTAGACATAAAGATAGATAAAAAGATTGAAAGGTTGAAAGATAGACAGATAGATATACAAAAAGTGAGACAAACAGGTAGACAAACAAATAGATATATAGAAAGACAAATAGATAGATAGACATATAGAGAGATAAGTAGATAGACAAACATATAGGCTGACAGATAGACAGTGAAAGATAGATTGAGCGACAAATATATAGATAGATTGATAGATTAACAAATAGATAGATAAACCATCAAGCACATAGATAGTTACCCAAACAGACAAACAAATAGATAACAATATATGCCGACATATCGATGGACAAATAGATAGACAGACTAAAAGACAAATAAGAAGATAGATAGATAGACAGAAAGTATGATAGATAGATTAATAGATAGATTCATAGATAGTTAGACATACAGATAGATAGATACATAGATAGTTTGAAAGAAAAATTGATAGATAGATTAATAGACACATTGATAGTCATATAGATAGATAGATTGAGATATATATATATATATAGAAATAAATATCGATAGATAGATAGACAGATTGATATACATATTGATAGGATGATTGATATATATATTGATAGACAATTTGATATATAGATAGATATGCAGATAGTTATATAGATAGATAGATATAAAAATACATAGATTATTAGATAAATATAAAGATAGAGAGATAAACAGATAGATAGATTGAAAGATAGATATAGAGATACAAAGAGAGATCGATAAATTGATAGCTAGATAAATAGATAGGTAGATAGAGAGATAGATAGACATATAGAAAGGTAGATAGATAGATAGATCGATAGAAATATAGATAGATAGATAGATAGATAAATAGGTAGATAGACAAGCAGAAAGACAGAAAGACAGACAGATAGATAACCGAATAAATAGATTGACAAATAGTTTGACAACTTGATAGACATTTTGATAGATAGATTAAAAGACTGACAGACAGATAGATTGACAAATAAATAGATAAATGGATAGATAGATTGATAGAAATATAGATAGATAGATATAGATAGATAGATAAATAGATACATATGATAGATAGAAATATAGATAGATAAATAGATAGATAGACCTACAGTTAGACGAATAAAAAAATAGACCAATAGCCAGATATATAGATAGATAGACAAATGATAGACATTCTGATATACATATTGATAGATAGAATCATAAACATTTTGATATATAGATTGAAATAAAGGTACATAGATGAAAAGTCAGATAAATAGGCAGATAGATATATAAATAGATATATACCTAGATAGACAGATAAAAAGATAGTTAGAAAAATAAATAGATATATTTATACATAGATAAATAGAAAGATAGATTGATAGATTGATAGATATGTGTATATATAGATAGACAGATAGATAGATATATAAATAAATCAATAGACATGTAGATAGATAAATAATCAATCATGTAGATAGTCAAGCAGGCAGATACATAGATAGACACACACACACACACACACACAGATAGATAGATAGATAGATAGACATATAGATAGAAAGATATATAAACAAATAGTTAGATAGATAGATAATTTATAGATAGATAGATAGATAGATTGATTGATTGATGACATGATAAATAGATTTATCGAAAATTTATAGATAGGCAGATAGATAGATAGATATATAATTAGTTAGATATATCTATATATAGATAGATAGAGAGAGAGATAGATAGATAGATAGATATATATATATAGCTAATAGATAGACAAATCAATAGTTAGATAGATAGATAGATAGACACACACACACACACACACACACATATATATATATATATATATATATATATATATATATATATATATATATATATATATATTGATAGATATTAGATAGCTAAACACAATTATAGATAGATTGATAAACAAGTTGATAGATAAATTGATTTATAGATACATAGATAGATAGATAAACATATAGCCATATAAACATATAAAAAGATAGAAAGCTAGTCAGATAGACACTCTAATAGATAGATAGATAGACATACATATAGATAGACATTTTGACTGATAAGCTATCACACTGACACATTTACAGATTGATAGAGAAAAATAAAAACAAATAAATAGACAGATGGATAGATAGATAGTTGGACAGACATACAGGTAGACAAATAGATAGATAAACAATTTGATAAATAGATTGATAGACATATAGATAGATAGATATATTTATTGATTGATAGACAAATAGATAGATAGATAAATAGACAGATAGATAGATTGATAGATAGACAGATTGATAGACCAATAGATAGACAGATAGATTGATATTCAGATTGATAGATAAATAAATAGTCAACTTTATAAATAGAGTGATAGACAGATTGATAGGTAGATTGAAAGATAATTTAATAGATATATTGATACACGGATAGATTGATTGATAGACAAATAGATAAACATATAGAAAGATAGTTAGACAGATAGATAGATACATAATAAAGATCGACATATAGATAAATAAGTAGATAGAAAAATTTTTAGACAGAAAGACAGACAAATAGATATATATATATATATATAGAAAGATAGAAAGACAAATAGAGAGACAAATAAATAGATAGATAAATAGATAGTTATTTAGACATATAATTTGGTAGATAGATAGACAGATAGATAGTGAGTTAGTAAGATAGATATATAGATAGATATATAAATAGATAAATATACTAATAGCAATATAGATACATAGATATATAGATACTTATACAAAAATATAGATTGACAAATTACATATAGATAGATATATTGATAGACATATAGATAGATAGACAAATAGATTGATAGATAAAAAAATATATTGATAGATAGAAAGATAGAGAGAAAGTGTGATAGATAAACAAAATTATAGACAGAAAGTCAGATAAACTAATAGACAGATAGACATATAGATTGATAGATATATAAAAAGATATTTGGATAGACAAATAGGCAAATAGACAAGTTGACTCGTAGACATATAGAAAGATAGATTATTAGACACATAGACATATAGCTAGTTTCTTTGGTAGCTAGCAAGGTAGGTAGGTATTTATGTAGGGAGTTAGGTAGGAAGAGATATATAGAGGTAAGAGATTGGGAGATAG
This sequence comes from Sapria himalayana, assembly GCA_029783825.1. Classification (NCBI taxonomy): domain Eukaryota; kingdom Viridiplantae; phylum Streptophyta; class Magnoliopsida; order Malpighiales; family Rafflesiaceae; genus Sapria; species Sapria himalayana. The sequence continues at coordinate 140,029 of JAREIK010000363.1, read as the reverse complement.
AAAGATAAATAGATAAAGAGGTAGATACATAGATAAGTAGAGAGCTAATGAGATGGAGAGATAGAGAGGTAGAGAGATATGAAGATAGAGAGATAGAGATATAGAGAGTTAGATAGATATATAGAAATAAAGATATAGAGATAGAAAGATAGATAGAAAGAAAGATATAAGGATATATAGATAGATAGATTGATAGATAGATAGTAGATTGACTTATAGACAGATCAACAATAAAACAAATAGACAAGTAAACATATAGAAAGATAAATAGCTATATTTATAGATAGATAGATAGCTAGATAGAAAGAGAAACAGAAAGACATATAGACTAGCAGACTGATAGATTGAAGATTAACAGATAGACAGATAACTAATAGATAGATAGATATACAATTTAATAGATAGATTGATAGATAGATTGATTGAGAGATAGATAGATTGATAGTCATATTGATAGACATATATATAGACACATAAATTTAAAAATAAATAGAGATATAGATAGACAGTTATATATATAGATAGATAGATGTTAAATATATAGATAGATATATATAGAGATAAATAGATAGATATATAGATAGATAGATAAATAAATAGATAGATAGACAAATAAATAGATAGATTGATAGAAAAATAAATAGACAAATAGACACACACAAAGGTATATAAATAGATAGTATATATAGATAGATAGATAGTCATATAGATAGATATACAAAGATATAGATTAATTGATAGACATACAGATATATTGACAAACATACAGATAGACATGAACATATAGACAAACATAGAGTTAGATTGAGAGACTAATGGATAGATAGATAGACACTTAGATAGATAGATAGTCATATAGATAGATATATCAATTAATAGATTGTTAGTTAGTTAGTTAGATAAATAGATATAACGACCCTTTAGATAGACAAATAAGTAGACATATATAAAGATTCATAGACAAATAGAAAGAAAAAAAGATCGATTGATATATATACATATAGTCATATAGAAATATATATAGATAGAAAGATAAATAGATAGATAGATAGTGAGATTGACAGATAGATAGACAAGTAGACACATAGTCTAATTGATAGATAGAAAGATAGACATAAAGATAGATAGATATAAAGATAGATAGATAGATATATAGATATGTATATAGATAGACATATATATAAGTAGACAAATAGATAGCTAGATAGGTAGAAAGATAGATAGACAGATAAATAATTAGACAGATAACAAATAGACAAATAATTTGATAGATAGATAGATAGACATATAATCAGATATACATATTGAAAGATTGAAAGATAGAAAGATAGAAAGATAGATAAATAGATAGCTATATAGATAAAGAGAAAGAGATATAAATAGAGAGATAGAGAGACAATTATACAAATAGGCAGATAGACATATATTTTGATAAAGAGATGGAGAGAGATAAAAAAAGATAGACTAATAAATAGGTATATAGGTAGACATATAGAAGGATATATATATATATATATGGATAGATAGATAGATAGATAGATAGATAGACGAATAGAAAGATAGATAGATATCTAGTTAGGTTGGTAGCTAGCTAGTTAGAGAGGTAGGTATGTATTAAGGTTGGTAGTTAGCTAGGTAGAGAGATAGAGAGGTATAGAGATATAGAGATAGAAAGATACAGAGATAGTGAGGTAGAGAAATAGATAGGTAGAAAGCTAAAGAGATAGAAAGAATTAGAGGTAGAAAGATATAGAGATAGAAAGATAAAAAGATAGAGAGTTAGATAGTTAAGAGAACAAGATAAAAAGATAGATAGATATAGAGATAAAGAGAAAGATAGATAGATAGATTGATTGATTGATAGATAGTAGATAGATATATAGACAGATAGACAAAAAGATTGATAAATAGATTGACATATAGATAAATAGAAAGCTAGATATGTAGATAGATAAATAGCTTGATAGACATATATTCAAAAAGAAAGACATATAGACTGACAAACTGATAGATTAATATAGTGACAGCTTGACAAACAAATAGATAGATAAATAGATAGACATATAAATAGACATTTGCCAGATAGTTAGGCAAATAGAAAGATCAATAGAGAGACTGATATATATATATAGACAGATAGATTGACATATAGATACACAGACAGACACATAGATATATAGATATATAGAAAGGTAGATAAATATATATATTGATAGACAAATTGATAGATAGAAAGAAAGAAAGATAGATAGATAGATAGATAGATGGATAGATAGATTAATAAATAGAGAAATATTCAAATAGATAGACATATATATAAACAGATAGAATAGATACACAGAATGATAGATAGATAAATAGACAAATTAATAATTAAGTAGTTAGTTAGATAGATAGATAAATAAAAAGACAGAAAGATAAACAGATAGATAGATAGATAGAATGATAGATAGACAGATAGATAGACAAATAAATTGACATATAGAGAGACAAAAAGATAAATTATTCTATAGATAGATAGATACACTAATTGATATATAGATGGATAGACAAATTGATAAACAGATAAATAAATATTTGTATAGACATATATATAGAAAAATCGATACATAGATTGATAAACTGATCGATAGATTGATTTATACACAGATAGATAGACTTATAGATAAACAAATAGATAGAAGATAGAGATATAGATAAATAGATGGATAGATAAATAGTAAATAGATTGATAATTAGACAGACAGATATATATACAGATTGATAGATAGTTTAAGAAATAGATAGATTGATAGATAAAAAAACAATAGTTTCATTGATAATTAGATAGATAATAGATAGATTAATAGATAGATAGACTGATATATAGATAAATAGTAGATAGATTATTATAAAAGTAGATAGATAGATAAACAAATATACAAACAACATATAGAAAAATAGTTAGACAAACAGATAGACAAACATACATATAGCCATATATATAGACAAACAAATAGACACATAGTTAGACAAACATATAGATATATAGACAAATAGATAGAAAGATTAATTGATTGAAAGAAAGATTGATAAATAGATTGATTGCAGATTAATAGATAGGTTGATAGATTGATTGATAAAAAGATTGATAGTCAGATATATAGACAAATAGATATACAGATAGATAGATAGATAAATATATTGATAGATTAATCGACATATTTATATACAGATTGATAGATAGATATAAGATAGATTGATCGACAGATTGATATATAGATTATATATTGATTAATAAATAGATTAGTAGATAGATTGATAGACCAATTGATAGATAGATTGATAGGCATATTGATAGATAGATTGATAGGTAGATTTAAAGAAGATAGATATATAAATAGTGAAATAGATAGATAGATAGACAGATAGATAGGCAAATAGATAGATAGATAGATAGACACATAGATAGAAAAACAGATAGATAGACAAAAAGAAAGAAAGAAAGATATATAGATAGATAGATATATAAATATCCAAATATATAGATTGATAGATAGAGAGATAGGTATATAGATAGATAGATTAATAAATTGATAGATATATAGAAAATAGATAGATTAATAGAAAGATAGATAGATAGACATATATAAATATAGATAAAAATTTTGACATACACATAGATAGATCGATCAATAGATAGATAGATAGATTGATAATAGATTGATATACAAATTGATAAAGAGACAGATTGACATATTGATAGATTTAGTGAAAGACAGATAGATATACATATTTAAAGATGAATAGATAGATTGATTGATAGACAAATATATAGATAAATTAATAGATAGATATATTGTTAGATAGATATATTGTTAGATAGATAGAAATAAAGATAGGTAGACAGATAGATAGAAATAAAGATAGGTAGACAGATAGATAGACAGATAGATAGATACATTTATAGATTATTAGATAGATAAATAGAGAGATAGATAGACTAACATATAGATAGATAGATAGATAAATAGATACATAGATAGATAAATAGACATATATATCGACATATAGATATATAGATAGATAGATAAATATATAGAAAGATTGATTTATAGACAAATTGAAAGACCAATAGATAAACAGATTGATAAATTGTTAGCTTTACAAATAGATAGACAGATTGATAGAAATATATATAGATAGATAGATATATATATATATATATACATAGATAAATAGATAGATAGATATATAGAAAGATAGACAAACAAATATATAGATATATAGATAGACATATAGATATATAAATATATAGATAGATAGATATATATATAGACAATTAGATAGATAGATTATTAGACAGATATATAGACACATAGATAAACAGAAAAACAAATAGATAGACAGATAGAGAGAAAGATAGTATTATAGATAGACAGATAGATAGACTGGCAGGCATGCATATAGATTGATAGATATATATATATACAATCTAATAGGCATATTGATATACAGATTGATATATTGATTGATATAAAGAATTTTATACAAATAGATATACATATAGATAGACACATAGATAGATGACTAGATAGATTGATAAATAGATAGACAGATAGATAGATAGATAGACAGACAAATAGATAGATAGATAGAAGAAAGTTAGACAGACATATAGGTAGATAGGTAAATAGATAGAAAATTAGATATATAAACATACAAACAGATAGATAGATATATATATATATATATATATATATATATAGGCAGGTATATTAACAAATATAAAAATAGATTGATAGACAAATAGATAAATAGATAGATAGACAGATTGATTGACAGTTATATATATAATGAGATATATATATATAGAGATAAATAGACAGATAGAAAGATTGATTGATTGATAGATATATTAAAATATAGATTGATAGACATATTGATTGACATATTGATTGGCAGGTTTATAATAAATAAATAAATAAATTTATAGTCAGATAGATAGATAGATAGGCAGATTTACAAACAGATAATTAGAAAGATATATAAAATAGATAGAAAGGTAGATAGACAAAATAGATAAATAGATAGATAGAATACACATTTATAGATTATTAGATAGATATAGAATAGATAGACCGACAGATAAAAAGATAGATAGATAGATAAAAAGATAGATAGATAGATAGATAGATAGATATATAGATAGATAGATAGACAAATACATATACATAAAGATAGACAAAAAGATTGAAAGATAGATAAATATATAGACTGATAGATAGATTGATAGACAGATAAATAGATAGATTGATAGACAAATAGTTAGGCAAATAAATAAATAGATTTATATATAGACTTATAGTGAGATAGATAGATATATACATAGATAGATTTATTGATATAAAGATAGATAAATATATAGATAGATAGACAGACATATATATAGATATATAGATAGATAGATAGGTATATAGATATATAGATAGACAGATAGACATATAGACAAATTGATAGACATATTTTTTAATAGATAGATAGACAAATAAATTGACAGATAGATAAACAAACAGATAGATAGATAGTAAAAAATATAGTAGGATAGAAAGATAGAGAGACTTATAGAATGACCGACATACAGATAGTCAGGTATATAAACAATTAGATAGACAGATTGATAGATAAATTGAAAGATAGATTGAAATATAGATAGTTAGATAGATAGTTAGATAGATAGATAGACAGATAGATAGACAGATAGATAGACAAATAGATAGACAAATAGAGAGACAAATAAATAGACAAAAAGTTAGATAGATAGATAATAAATAGATAGATAGTTATGCAAATTGATTGAAAGATTGATAGACAGATTTATAGATAGATTGATAGACAGATTTATAGATAGATTGATAGATAGATTCATTGAAAGATTGATAGAAAAATTGATAAATAGATTGATAGTTATATTGATAGACATATTGATAGGAATATTGATGGATAGATAAACAGATAGATAGAAAGATAGATTAACATATAGATAGACAAATATATTGATAGATAGAGAGACAAATAGATAGACAGATAAATAGAAATGTAAATCGATAGATAGTTAAATATATAGAGAGATAGAAAGATAATCATATAGATATATAGATAGATAGTTAGTTAGATAGATAGATAGATAGATTTATAGATAGTCATATACATAGATAAATAGATATATAACTAGATGAATAAATAAATAGATAGACAGACATATATATATACACACATAGATAGATAGACAAATTTATAGATAGATTGATAGAAAGATAGACAAACAGACAGATAGATAGATAGACATATACATAGATAGATATATTAATAGAAAGACAAATAGATTTATAGATAGATAGATATATAGATAGATAGACAGCTATATAGATATATAGATTTATATATTTATAGATCAAGAGATAAGTATATAAACAAATAGATAGATAGATTATTAGGTATATAGATAAAAAGATATGTTGACAAATATATAAACAAACAAACAAATAGATAGACAGATAGATAGAAAGATTGTAGAACACATATTATAGATATTTTGATAAATAGATAGATAGATAGAAAGATAGATAGATAGATAGATAGACAATTTGATAGACAGATTGATAGTCAGATTTATAGATAAATAGATAGATAGATAGATAGATAAAATATATATACATAAATAGATAGACTAATAGATAGACAACTATATAGACATATATATATATATATATATATATATATACATACATATAGATATACAAATTGATATACATATATATAGACCGATATATTTATAGATATATACATAGACATATAGACAAGTAGATAGATAGAAAATTGAAATATAGATTGATACATAGATAAATAGATAATTCGATAGATAGATATACTGATAGATAGATATATAGATAGACATATAGATAGGTAGATACATAGATATACATAAATATAGATATATAGATAGGTAGTTAGATAAGTAGAGAGATAAATAAACAAAATAAATAGACATATTAATTGACCGATAGATAGACAGATGGATAGAAAGACGGATAGATAGTCATACATAGACATATAGATAGACACTTAGATATACTAATAGATATACAAATAAATAGACAGACAGACAGATAGATAGATAAAAAAAATATAAAGATATATAGATAGGTAGATTGATTGTTTGATTGATTGATAAACAAATAAATAGATAGGTAGATATATAGATAAATAGATAGATAAATAGATTGGTAAACATATCGATAGTTAGATAGATAGAGAGTATGATAAAGAGACAGACAGACAGATAGATAGATAGATACACAAATAGCTAGATATATACACAAATAGATAGACAAATTGATAGACACATTGATAGACCTATTGATAGATGCTTTGATATACATGTTGATATACATATTTATAGACAGATTGATAGACAATTAGACATATAGATTGATAGATAGTTATATTCACCAAATATATAAACAGATATATAGACAGACAAATAGATAGATAGATTGATATACTAATAGGTAGACACTTAGATCAACAAATAGATAGACATATAGATAAAAAATTGACAGATAGTCAGATTGTTAGAAAAATAAATAGATAAATAAATTGGGAGATAGATAGACATTTAGATACCTATTTTGATAGACAGATAAATAAATAAATAGTGTTGTATATCATTTTTTTGATTATCTATTTTGTATTATCAAAATGTTTATGTTTTAATATTTTCATGTAAGTGTAGGAAACAAAATATTAAGAGGCCGAGAATGTAACAATAGCACCATAATGGACGTCCCATTTTCTAGTGGATGTAGCTAGTCATGTTGAATTACTAGTGAACCACGTTATTTCGTGCGTTTCTCTTGTGGTTTTGTTTCTTTTTTTGATTCTGCCATGGTTAGATTGTGGTTGTAGATTGTATTTATATCTTTCATTGTTATTTCTCTATTGTTCTTTTCTTCTGAATCATAATCATGGAAGCACAATTGCCTAACAGATTGATAGACATATAGATAAATAATTAGGTAGACAGATAGATAGACTTATAGATAAAGAAATAGATAAATAGATAGATAGACAGATAAAAAGATAGACAGATAGATAGACACTTAGATAGATAAATTTATAGACATATATATAAACAAATAGCACCACAAGAAAAATCCCAATTAGCTATGAAAAAATCCCTAACTAAATTGACTTTTCCTTCGCTAAAGTGGATATAATGATAAATTAACGACGAAACTTTTCTCAAGCTAAAGTGCTCATCGCTAAAATTAACGAAGGAAATAATCCCTAGCTAAAAATTAATGAAGGAAATAATCCCTAGCTAAAAATTATTGAAGGAAATAATTCCTTGCTAAAAACTTTTAGCAATAAAAAGTTACCCAGCTAAATTAATAATTTCCCTAGCTAATTTTGACCTTAATTTGAAGCTTCAAAAATTTCCCTAGCTAAATTAGCAAGGGTAAATCTCTATCTAAACTAGTAAGGAAAAATTCTGTGGCTAAATTAGCTAAAAAAAACCTAGCAATTTTCATTCCAATACTATTTTACTATTTTATTTTTATTTCAAACAATTTAATTTAATTATTTTATGTTTTTATATTAATCTGAATAAAAACAAAAACTATAAATAATAATTTATAATTAACATAAATTAAAACTAGTTTATAAATTATTCTGAAACAATATTTTACATTGATAAAACAAAAACATAACAAAATTTTATAATATCATATTCAACAATGTATCTAACTGATAATGTATAAAATATAATCTCTTTGTGAAATTGACATTGCTTTCTTTCTCCCACCTCCTTCGGTCACCATCTTTCTGCTGCGACAAAGCTGTATCAGTCGCTACATATCATGTCTAGTGAAAAATCCCTACACTTCTACAATCTTCATATGGGGAACATTATGGTACCTTATCTGTACAAAATTTAAACCAATCAATCAAATCAAATAAATAAATAAAAAAGGCTTGATTTAAATTTATATATAATATTGTAGTATATATGTACATATATACTATGGTGTATATATACATATATACTAGCATTTCACAAGTTAAATATATTACTGCAGTATATGTACATATATACTATAGTATTATAATTACATTTAAACTGAGTATATATGTTCATAAATACTACAGTATTATATGTACATATATACTCAGTATATATTTTCATATATACTCAGTACTTATATAGTCTACATTTTATGTACATATATACTAAGTACATAGATACTCAATATATATGTACATATAATACTGCAAAATTATCTGTACTTATATATGGAGTATATTTGTACATATACTATAGTATATATAAAGCATACTGAGTATATATATACATATATACTGCAATATTAATTGTACATATACACTCAATATATATGTACAAATATCCTAAGTATATACATACATATATACTCAGTATATACCTACATATATACTTAGTATTTACATACATATATATTCAGTATATACATACATATGTACTGTAGTAAATATGTATGTATATACTATAGTATTATATGTACATATATATAATCACATAGCCTCAAATGACACAACACTACAACAAATTAGTATTATCTCATTTTTACTTCACAAAGATGACACAAAACATCACAATAAACATAAATAAGTAATGCGAAGATTACTTAAATTTAGAAAAATATCTCTGAAAACTATTAGAGGAAAACCTGGAAGACAAGCCACGAGCTAGGCTTGGAGTATCAAAGTTCGCATTTTGCCTCCCTGCAACCAGAACTCTCTTCTGGTCCCAAGGCCTATAATGGTGTTGCTCTGCCCCTCCATGACCAATCTGTCATGCCAACAAAAGAACTGGCAGATGAAATAGAGACTCATCTTCAGTAGTTGTAACCATCAACAAATCAATAAGTAACTTGAACATAGAAAAATGGAGTACTACACCATGCTCATGTGCAACAAAGAATGATGAAAATATGTTTTGCATAATAATTTTGAATAACAGCAATCTATTCAACCCTTGTTTTACATAGTTAAATCAAAAACATAACAAAATTTTATTACATATTTTTCATTAAAGTATCTATTGACAGTGCATAAAGTATAATCTATTTGTGAAATTGATGTTGCTTTCTTTCCCTCAGCTCCTCTAATCACCATCTTTCTGCTCTGACAAAGATGTCCTAGTCTTGAGGCATCATGTATAGTAAAAAATTCCTTCACTTCTACAAGCTTTGTATGGGGAACATTGTGGTACCATTTCTGTTTGAAAATTAAACCAATCAATCAAATCAAAATTAATAAATAAAAAAAGTTCTGTTTTGATAAATACATAATGCTGCAGTATATATGTACATATATACTAGCATTTCACTAGTTACATATATTATTGCAGCATATATAAATATATACAATAGTATACATGTAGATATACTGAGTATAAATGTACATATATTCTAAAGTATATATGTACGTATATACTACAATATATATCTACGTATATACTATAGAATATATGTTCCTATATACTGTAGTATATATGTACATAAATATTGTAGTATATGTACGTATATACTGTAGTATATATGTACATATATTCTATAGTATATACGAACATATATATGAACATATATACTCAGTATTTACTTATAAAAGATATACTAGCATTTATCTTATATGCACATATAAGAGAAACTTCTAGTTGAATCGAGAAACTAATTCAGAATGCGACTTTATTCTAAATCTCTTATTAACATCCTAACATGTCAAGAACAACAGAGACATTCTAATTCAATGTTCAAAGAATGCATATCATGTTTTTGTGTAAGCATATAATGAGCAATGAAATGTAACTCACCATGACCATGGTACAAAAACTCACAAGTGATGATAGGGTTTGAAGAAGTAAAACAACTAGACCACCACCTTCCAGAGTTTCAATCATTCTTGCAAGAATATTAGGAGTTAAGCCTTCAGAATCCTACACAATTGCAAGGGTAAAAAAGGAGTTATTAGCAATGATGAGAATCATAAACATAGTATCCATAAAGAAAAGAAAAGTAGAACCTGCAAAATACACATGCCATAAGTACTTCCTATAATTCTTTTAGAATCCTTGTACAAGCAATAGGAAACAACTCTGCTTTCAAGAATCAAAGAGAAGATATCAGATTTTTCTGGCTCAATCAGTCCCTTCAGCATTAGCTTTTTAATCTGCTTTGCCATTTTTCTCTTGTGGCATCATCATGCAAGTATCAAATTCGAACAGAATTAAAAAACTAGTCTAATTTCTTAGTGATCATGGCATCAAATTCAGTATATACATATATACTATGTATATATGTACATATAATACTATAGTATATACATACTTATATATTATAGTATATATGTAAATATAATAGTGTAGCCTTTATGTAATATATACTACACTATTTTATGTGCAAATATACTTAGTATATCTACATATATACTCAGTATATATGATACTATGTATATATGTACATATATACTATAGTATATATGATACTAAGTATATATGTACATATGTACTACAATATATATGATACTAAGAATATATGTACATATATACTATAGTATATACATACATATATACACACATAAATATAATCACATTGCCTCAGATGATATGAAACTGCAAAAAATTAGTATTATTTCATTTATACTTCATATTTTTGGCAATAAACTTCAATAACTTATATCTCTAATTTATCCACCCATCTATTATGTATTACATTACAAGAGAAGTGTTGGACACAACACATTCGTGGGGATTGAATGAATTATTTGCATTAACCATAAAGTTGTTAAGATCACATCCTAGTAAGAAAGGCTTCATGTCATGGTCTCTCATGTTAGGTTTTAGTTTCAGATCAAGATGCACCTATAAAAATGGGTGTAATAGCCACATTTGATAGTTCCTCATGTTAAGCCCATCATCATCCATGAAACTATGTACATGCGAGAGAAGGAAAACAAACAAAATGAACACATTTAATTGAATTTCATTAGCAATCATAATGGCTATTAACATTTAAACAATTTAATTCCATCGATCACCAATAATAAGCAGTCACAGATTTAAACAGCGACAACACAGATTTGCATGAAATAAGAGTGTAAAGAACTAACCTGCGTCTGTGTTGGACCAGAAGTAATTCGTTCATCTCACAACTTCAGAAACTAGCATGTTGTTCTCATCACCAAGAGGACCAGCCAAACCTTTTACATACCTATAATAGGCTAAAGCTCTGCCCACAATATTCTGGTACACACACACAACACATATTCACATATATATAAAAATAGCATTATACATATGAACAAACATAAATCTATGTTGATAATCATACAACTTCAAAAAATATCTAGATGATGACCATCAATGATGTTTAGAGTAAAAAAATTAATTATTTCAGAAATAATGGAGATAATAATAGCTCAGCCTCCTTTTGATATAGTAGAAATCGATAAAGATGGTACCCATCCATAGGAAGGATCATGACAATGTTTGACAGCTTCGAATCAGAATTTATTCGTGCGTCTCACATCAGATGTCCTACAAAGATTCATAGTTAGCTTATTTGGCAAAGCAAAAAACAAAACTAGAATAAAGAAAAAATGATACCACCAAAAAAGTCTCATCCTGTTTATCTACACATTTTCAAAATTAAAAATAGTTCAGAAATAATTTAGATACAAATTCATCCTCATTATTAGTTGGTGCATTTTTGATAGCCTCTTAGTGGTTCCACAACTGGTTCTCAGAATTCTATCTGTCGCATCAAGGCTGCTAACTGTGACTCCATATAAGAGATTTTTTGTTGCATTACAATCATAATTTATATAATCTCATCATTATTTCTTTTATCTTTTCATTCTTTTCTTTCATTTTTTGCATTTATTCCTTCAAATGAGTAATCTGCTCATCCTTTTCTTCTTTCATTTTTTGTATTTCCTCCTTCAAATGAGAAATCTGCTCATTATTCTCTTTAATTTCGGTCTCCATAACTTCAAAATGTTCATTTGTTTCTATTACTTGTTGTTCGACCAACTCAACCACCATTGCTATGACAGATGAATTAGAAGCACGACTACTACTAATAAAATATCACTCCCTATGAACCGATGTCGTACACTTGCTGCATCTTATGACCTTTTATCATCTCCAAATAGATAGGATCATAATCAATTGGTTGAAGATCTATAGAACCCTCAACTTGTTGAGAAGCAGCTCTCACACGTTCCTCCATGAGTTCCCTTGAAAAAATAGAAAAAAAATACTTTTCTAGATATACAAAAAATAAATTTAATATTTTGGATTCCAAACTACTTTTAAAATTTACTGTAGTTTTATAAAATTATATTAATATAACAGATTCTTAAAGGAATAATCTGAGACTTGTTGTCAAAAACTAACCATCTGCTTTCTTCATATTCATCCACTTGAAAATCTCATAAAAATTGGGATCTCGACCCAATTCTCCAGCCTAGATATGTATATATAAAGTCAAAAAAAAATGTTAAAAAATTTAAACAAAATTAATAAACTATAAAACATTTTGGACGTCTATTTTGCTTATAATCTATAAATACATAAGCATTTTTCTGGTTGATGTAGCTAGTCGTGTTGACCAACTAGTGAACCATGTTATTTCGTGTATTTCTGATGTGGGTTCTCTTTTGTTTTTTTTTTGATTTTGTCGTGGTTGGATTGTGGTTGTGGAATATATATTGTCTGTTGTTCTTTGTTGTTCTCTTCTTCTGAATCACAATCGTGGGAGCAAAATTGACCAACAATATGTAACTGACTCACAAGAACTAAATAATAATTATGAGTTCTTTTAAGTAAATCTTGCTAATAAATTACATGACAATATATAATTGATTGGATTTGGATGTGATATATAGATTATCACTGATTGATAATTATAGTTTATCTAACTCAACACAAATATTATTTTGATTACTAGTGTATTGTATGATTAAAAAATACAATATATGAAAAACTATAGAGATATCTTTATGTGAATTACATGCTTTTTAAAAAGGTTAAGTTGATCTTAAGTAGGTGAGCACAAGTCAAGAACTTGAAAATGAATAAAAAATTTGGTTGATCCTATATAATTTGATCATGATCAAGAGTTTTACTTAATGAGCATACCCTTGATCAAAACCAATTTAACATAAAGTACTCACCTGACAACAACCTGCTCATCTTCCCAAAAGCACCATGCTGGCACCATGGGATTCCAAGGCTACCGAGCTTCTGCCAGGTGTTGTGGAACATGCACGTCTTCAACTCGACTTACTTTCTTTCCCAAAAAATTTATAACTCATGAATAAAAGTTCGAATGAAACTCTCAAACTTGTCAAGAATTGCTTGAATACGTCTCTCTATTCTATTTACTGATATCCCTATACCTCAATGGTTCATACCAAGTAAATCACTTCTCATAGGTACTCAAAAATATGATTGCTTGGGATTGACTTGCCGCTAACAATGTAATAAAGTGGAAACGTCACAAATTCAAAATTTGATGAGAAGATATTACATGGTGCTTACTTGAATGAATATATGCTATCGTTCTTGTCATATATTGCATTCCAATGGTGGGTGGTTGTGAAGTTGAAGAAGGTATTAAGATATGGAAGATGAAGTTGTATATAAAATTTCTAGAGGAAGATCGAGGAAGCACGACTGGCATGATATCTTTGATAGTTCTCCCTTGTGATCAGCTATCCTGTATTTCAAAAATGCTTGCAGATGATGATTATATTATGGTAGAAAGAGTACCTCAAATCGATAAGAAACTCATTTTTGAAGGAAATCGCTTCCACTATTAGGTTTCATTTTGATTTATCAATGTCGAGAGAGAGAGGTGGATGGCATTAGTTAGAGACTTAGAGTTGCCTTTGCACAATAAGATACACTTTTTTGCAAGTTTTAAAATTCTATAAATGTTTAAAATTTTAATTATCAAAACATTTAATTAACAATAAATATATATAAACCATAAATACTCATCTTGTTTTTACGTAATAAATTATTTTCAACAAGTTAATGTGTGTGTAGCAAGGCACGAATGAAAAAAAAAACACCTTACAATTTTTAATTATTAATTAAATTTACCAATAAATATATAAACTATTTCAAAAAAAAAGATGTTTGATCTTCCAACTAAAACAAATCATGGCTACAAAATTTATAAACTTCATATAGCAAGGCACACATGAAAAGATGATTGGTTTTCAATCCACTCTCCTAAGAATTATAAATACTCTTTATGTTAAAAAATATATAAATATATATATTGTATGGTTATAATTTTTAAGATTCATATTAATTTTTATGAAGATAATATAAATAATTTTAAAAGGCATAAAATTTCATATTATTAGATATCATTTATAATTTATAAAATTCTAAAAATTACTAAATGTGCGAAGATTATTAAAAAAATTATATTTATTATTTTAATAATCTTAATATTAAAAGCTAATAGTAAAAATATTACTTAATTGTTTAATTCTTATAAATTTTAGTATGAGAAAATATCTATGTATTTATATTTAACTATAAATTTATTTTCTTTTAAATTTAATGAAAAATTTTAAATATTTTTTTAAAAGTTTCCTATAATAATAAAATTTATTTTTATAATTAAAATAATATTAATATTTATTAGTTTATTCGTTAATTCAAGTATTTTTGTAAATATTTTTATGTAATCATACAATGAATTATTTTAGCTTTTTATTAGTAGAAATTTTAATGTATGCTCATTTATTTTTAAAATTATCTATACAAATTATTATAATTATAGAATTAATTATTTAATTTATTTTAATACAAATATTTAAGTTTCTTAAATAAAAAATTTAGAAAATTTTTTGTATAATTTTATAAAATTTTATATTCATTAAAATAGTTATCTTAGTCCTATAATCATAAAATTTTTTGTATTTATATATTTATAAATTATTATTTATGAAATCCTAATTTTATAATTTTATAAGGAGAATGTGTCTTTTAAGGATTGCTCAGCTATAGACAATGGCATAGATTTAATATACAAAATTAAATAATTATTAAAACAAATAATAAATTTAAAAAAATAAATCATTAAAGATTAGAGAGGGAAATTATCCCATGTGCGAATAGCTAGGGAAAAAACTCTAGCTAAATGAATATATTTTGTGAAAAATAAAATTTAAGAAATAATCACTTGCAATAAAGTATAAAAGAGTAAAAATTTTTTTTTGATAATTATATACCGATAGATTTTGCATTAATCTAATTAGCTAGAGAAATTATGTCACTAAATCCATCACTAAATTACAGCTTTTCTTTGCACAAAATTCTACAAAAATATTAACGATAGATTTGTATCAATCTAATTAGCTAGTGATATTCTGTCACTATATCTGTCACTAAATTTCCTTGTTTCTTTATGTTGAAGATCTACTAACATTTCCATCCCTAATCGATCACTAAAATTTATTTCAATATAAAATCAAAATTCCTTTGCCATTCTTTAGATAAACCCTCACTAGTTAGCTAGGGATTTTTCTTTAGCTAAATTTCCATTGCTAAACTGACATTTTCTTATATTGTAGATAGAAAGATAAATAGAAAGACTGGAGAATTCATAGATAGATAAAAAGAAAGATAGATAGATAGACATGTAGATAGCCAAATAGATAGACATTTAGATAAACATGTAGATAGGGTGTTATATTGATAGATAGATATAGATAAATTGATAAATAAATAAATAAATAGACATATATATAGACAAATAGAAAGACAAATAGATAAATAAATGATGGACAAATAGATAGACAAAAATATAGACAAAAAGATAGATAGATTTATTGAAAGATAGATAGAAATATAGATTGATTAATTGATAGATTGATAAACAATTTGAAAGACAAATTGATAGATAGATAGATAAATAGATAGTTAGATAGACAGATAGATAGATTAACAAACAGATACATAGTCAGATAAATAGACAGATAGATACATAAACAGATATATATATTTTTAGATAGATAGATAGACAGATAGATAAACATAAACACAAATAGATAGACAAATAGATAAACTAACAAATAGATAGATAGTTAGACAGATAGATAAACAACTAGATATATAGAAAGATTGATGGATAGACAGAATATTAGATAAATTTTAGAACAGATAGGTAGATAAATAGACAGACAGACAGATAGATTGACAATTAGACAAGCACACAGACAGACAGATAGACAAATAGGCAAGTAGATACATTGACACATAGATAGACAAATAGACTAGGAGACATACAGATAGACAGATAGATAGACAATTTTATAAATAGATTGATAGATAGATTTAAATATGGATTCATAGATAGATAGATAAATGGATATGCAGATAGATAGATATATAAATAGATAGATAGATGGATAGATAGATAGATAAATAGATTGATAGATAGATAGATAGATAAATAGATAGATAGATTGAGAGACACATAGATAGACAGATAGATTGAGAGATAGATAGGTAGACAGATAGAAAGATAGATAGATTGATAGATATATAGATATAAAAATAGACAAATAGGCAGATATATATATATATAAACTGATAGCTAGATAGATAGATAGATAGATAGACTGATAGATAAATAGATAAATAGATATATAGATAGACTTATTAATAGAGATCCGGAAACATATATAGATAGATAGATACACAAATAGAGGTATATACAAATAGTATTATAAATAGATAAATAGATAGACAATTAGGCATATATAAAGATAGACAATTATACATATATACAAATAGAAATAAAGATCGATAGATAAACTGAAAAACTAATATACTAATAGAAATATAGACAAATTGACTAATAAACAGATAGATAGATAAACAGATAGATAGATAGACATATAGACATTAGAAAGATACATAGATAGACAAATAGATATAAATACAAACAAATAGATAGATAAACAGATGGAGAGACAATGGATTGTGAGATAGAAAGATAGATTGACAAATATAATCATAGAGAGATAAAAAGATAGATAGATAAATAGATAGTTTTAAAAATAGATTGATAGATAGATAAACAAACAGCAAATAGATAAATAAATAGATAGATATAAAAATAGATAGATATATAGATAAATAGATAGATTGACAAATAGATAGACATATAGATAAATAAATTCATTGACAAATTGATAGATAGATATACAAAAAATAAACAAATTATTAGATAGATACAAAAATAGACAATATATAGCAGATAGATAGCTGATATATAGATAGAAAATAAATAGATAGATTGATAATAGATAGATAGATAGACAAATAAAAAATACAATTTGATAGACATATTGATAGATAGATTGATAGAAAAAATGATAGATAGTTATATAAATAGATGATAGACAATAGATAGATAGATAAATAGATAGAAAAAAGATAGATAGTTAGATAGATAGATTGACAAAGATTTTGATAGATAAATAGATAGATATATAGATTGATAGATAGATAGAGAGATAGAAAATTAGAAAGATAGATAGATAAATAGATAGCTAGATAGATAGACAAATAGATAGAAAAATAGATAGATAGAGTGATAGACAAACAAATAGAAAAATTGATAGAAAGATAGATTTGAAAGATAGACAGAGAGACAAATAAAAATATAGATAGATGAATAGATAGAAAGACAAATAGATAGAAAAAAGATGGATAGTTTGATTAACATATTGAAAGACATATATTAGACAGATTGAAATATTGATTCATAGATAGATTGATAGAGAGAGATAAACAGATTAATAAACAATAAGATAGATATATAGATATACAAATAGATAGAAAGTTATACAAAATATTATATAGATATAGATAGATATATTTATAAATAGATAGACGGATAGATAGACGAATAGGTAGAAAGATTGATAAATAGATTGATAGATATATAGATAGGCATATAGATAGATAAATAGATAGAAATACAGATACAAAGATAGACTGATAGATAGTTAGATAGAAAGATATATTGAGAAATATATTGATGGATAGATTGATAGATAAATACATAGATATATGGACCGATAGATAGATAGATAGATAGATATATATATATATAGATAAAAAGATAAATTGATAGATAGACAGATATATAGATAGATGGATAAATAGACATATAGATAGATAGAATGATAGACACATTTTTTGATAGATTGATTGAGATATTGATTGGCATATTGATAGACGAATTGATTGATAGATAGATAGATTGATAAACATATAGATAAAATATTGGAAGATAGAAAGATAGACAAATACATAGATAAATAAATAGGCAAATAAATAGATTGATAGATAGAAAGATAGATAGAAAGATAATTTGACAGAAATAGACAGACAGACAGATATATAGAGATAGATAGACATATTAATAATAGATATATAGATCAATAGATAGATAGACATATAATAAACAGATAATTAGAAAAAGATAGATATATAAATATATTGATTTATTGGTATTTTGATATAAAATAGATAGATAGATGAGAGATAGAAAAAAAGATAGACATATAAATAAAAAAAAATACATTTAGATAGACAGATTAATAGACATATTGATAGTCAAATTTATAGATAGATTGAAAGACAGATTGATAGAGAAATTGATAGGCATATTGATAAACAAATTGATAGCTAGATAGAGAGATTGATAAAAACACAGATAGACAAAAAATAAATAGGTAGATAGTATGATAGCTAGACAGATATATAAAACAATAGATTGAGAAAATATAGACATATAGAAAGACAAATAGATCAACAAATATATCGATAGGTAGATAGACTAATAAATTGACATATATATATATATATATATATAGACATGTACATAGACAGATAGATAAATAGATAGATAGACAGACATAAACAATTAGACATACACAGATAGACAGATAGACAAATAGATAGCTAGATATTTTGATTGACAAATTGACAGAAATTTGATTCTAGTTAGATTGATTTATAGAAAGATTGATGACAAATAGATATATATATATATAGTCAGAAAGATATAAAGATAGATAGAGAAATAGATATATAGATAGATGAGATAGATAAATATAAATATAAATATATATATATATATATATATATATAAATATATAAACATATTGATTCTTAAATAGATTGAAAGATAGATCTATAGATAAATTGATAGACAGATTAATAGCTGATAGAAAAATTAATAGACAAGTTGATAGATAAATAGATAGACAGATAGACAGAGAGAGATATTGATAGATATATAGATTTTTATATAGATAGATTGATTGATAAATAGATAGATAGACAGATAAATAGATAGACAAATAGATGATATATATATAGACATATATATATATATATAGACAAACATATAGACATATAGATAAAAATGTAAATAGATCGATTGATAGAAAGATTGATTGATATATTAATAGATAAATTAATAAATAGATTGATAGAAAGATCATAGACAAATTGATTTACAAATAGATAGATAGATAGATTAGAGATAGATAGAAAGAGAAAGATAGATAGATTCATTTATAGATTATTAGATAGATAGATCGATAGATATATAGAAAAATTGATTGACATATAGATAGATATAGATATATATAGATAGAAAATTAATAGACAGACAGATTGATAGATAGATAGATAGATAGAATAATTGATAGATAAATTGATATATAGATTGATAGAGCAATTTATAGAAAAATTGACAGATAGATAGATTGATAGATAGATAGATATAAATAAGATTGATGATAGATAGATATACGGATAGATAGATATATTATTAGATACAATAGGTAGGTAGATAGATTGACAGATAGACAAATTGACAATGAAATTGATAGATAAATAGATAGGCAAAGTAATAGACATACAAAATGTAGATATACAAAATAGTTAGATAGATAGATAGTCATATATATAAAAAGATAGATAGACAGATAGATGATTGATTGATAGACATTTTTATATACATATATATAGAATGAAAAAAAGAAAAAAGAAAGAAAGAAAGATAGATAGATAGAGAGCCAAACAAAAAAATAGAAAGACAACTAGAAAAACAAATAAATAGATAGACCAAAAGTGACATAGACATGAAGTTAGTTAGAAAGATATTTAGGCTGACAAATACTAAGGCAAAGAAAAAGAGAGACTGATAAATAAATGAATAGATAGATAGATCGATAAATAGATAGAAATATACATAGATGATAGTCAAATAGACATCTCAACAGATAGATAGATAGATAGACAAATAGATAGACATATAGACAGACACATAATAGATATATAGATAAACAATTATATATAGAAGATAGTTTGAAAGTTAGATTGATAGACACATTGATAGCTAGATAGATAAATAGATTGATAACATATTGATAGATAGATAGATAGATTTACATATAGATAGATAAATAGATAGATAGACACTTAGATGGATAGATATATAGATAGACAGACAGACAGATTGATAGATAGTTAGACAAATAGATAGACAAATAAATTTACAAATAGATAGACATATATAGATAGATTGATTAATACACAAATTTATAAGCAGATTGATAGATTGATTTTAAAATAGTTAGACAGATAGATTTATAGACAACTTGATAGATAGGTTGATTGAATAATAGATAGATAGATTATTAGAAAGATTATTAGATAGATAGATAGGTAGATAGACAAATAGATAGATAGATTTATAGATAGATAGAAAGAGACATTGGTAGAAATATAGATACGTAAATAAATAGACAAATAGATAGAAAGATAGATTAATCGATTAATAGAAAGATTGATAGACAGATAGAATGATTGATTGATAGAAAGTTAAATCGATAGATAGATATAATAGATATAGACAGAAAGATAGATAGATATACAGACAGAAAGATAGATAGATAGATAAATAGATTAAAAGTGACATTTATAGATTATTAGACAAATAGATAGATAGAAAGATAGACAAATAGATATACCAGATACGATAGACAATAGAATTAAAAAGATACGATGGATTATATAGACAACTAGATAACACAAAATAGATAGAATGATTGATTGATATAGAGAATTTATTAGATAGAGGATAGATTGATGAATAGATGAGTCTGAGGTCTTTGAAAGAGATGAATTGATATACAAAATAGATAAAAACAGATACCTATCTATTATAGACAAATTCATAGAATAGAAGATAGAATATTAATAGATATATACACAGATAGAAATAGATAGAAAAATAAATAGATAGTATAAAAAAGAGATAGATTGGATTGAATAATATTATAGACAAATAGAATGATAAGTAGAGACACAAATAGACAAACACACTAACAAATAACATACATGATGATATAAAGGTAGATAGCAACCATATATCGATGTACAGACAGACAAATAGACATATAGTTGGACTAACAGATAGGTAGATAGATTTACTTATAGACATATAGATAGATAGACAGATAGATAGACAATTTGATTGATTGATTGATTGATAGATAGATAGTTTTATAGATAGATTGATAGATAGAAAGACAGATAAATAGATAGATAGATAGACAAAATATAGATAGATAGATAGATATAAAGATACATAGAAAGAAATAAAGATAGATAGATAGATAGAAAATAGATTTACACATAGATTGATATAGGTTGATAGATAAATAGACAGAAAGATAGATATGTAGATTGATAGATAGATAAATAGACAGATTAATAGAGAGATTAATAGAAATATAGAAAAACATATATATTGATAGATAGATAGATTATTAGACAAATAGACAAATAGATAGATACATTTATAGATAGTTAAATAGATAAATAGATAGAAAAATATATAGACTATAGATAGATAGAAAAATAAATAGAAAATATATAGAAAGATAGACAGATATAAATAGATAGATAAAAAATAGATAGAAATTGATAGATAGATAAATTGAAATAGATAATAGATATAATGATAGATAGTAAGATAGATAGTTGATTGATAGACAGATTGTTAGAGCGATAAATAGATTGATTAATAGACAATTAAAAAGACGTATAGATATATATATATAGTTAGATAGAAAGATTTACAAGTAGGTAGATAGAAAAAATATATAAGTAGACAAATAAACAAACAAATAGACAAATAAAAAAATATATAGTTAGGTTGAAAAATAGCCATTGAGACACACAGTCAGGCAGAAATACACAGAAAAATAGACTAACAAATAGATAGATAGATATATAGACACATAGATAGATGCACATACATAAAGATAGATAGATTGTTAGACATACAATAGATATAGACAGATAGACACAAATATAGAAAGATAGACAAATAGATAGAAATATAGTTTGATAGACAGATTTATAGGTAGATAGATTGATAGATTTATTGATTGATTTATTGGTAGATAGTAAAATAGATAGACATATAGATAGATAGGAAGATATTTAAATAGATTGATAGATAACTAGATAGATAGATAGAGTGATATATAGATAAACATGAAGTTATACTGATGATAGATAGACCAATAGTTATACAAATAGATAGACATATAGATAAATTGTTGGATAGATAGATTGAATGATAGATTGAAAGATAAATTAAAAGACATATTGATAGATAGATAAATAGACAAAATAATAGACATGTTGATAGACAATAAATATATAGATAAATAGACAAATAATTAGAGAGATAGATACATAAATTGATAGATAGATTATTAGATAATAAATTGATAGATAGATTAGATACATAAATTGATAGATAGATTATTATAGATAGATAGATTGATGATACTTGATTAATTGATAATTGATTGATAGAAATAGACACATTGATTGACAGATGTTAAAATATGATAAAATATAGATAGATAGATCGATAGATATATATATAGATGATAGTACACATATTTTGTTAGAGAGATCAATAGATACATAGATAGATATATAGATAGATATATACATAGATAAATAGAAAGATTTAAAGTTTGATCATGATACATTAGATATATAGATTGATAGATAGACAAATAGATAAAAAATGGACAAATAGGTAGACAAATAGATAGGTAGATAGATAGACATCCAGTAAGATATATAGATAGATAGTTAGTTAGTTAGATAGATACCAAAAAGACAAATTAGGATAGAGATAGTTAGACATATGGATCGATATCAAATAGTTTGATAGATAGACAGACTAATAGACAAAATATAAAAAGAGAGATAGATAGATAGATAGAAATATAAATAGTCAATTTGATAGAAGAAAAAGACATATTGATAGATTAATTATTAGATAGATAGATAGACAAATAGATAGACAGACTAAAATATAGATAGATAGATAGACGACAGATAGTAGAGATAATAGAAAATAGGTTGATATATTGATAGATATATACATAGATAGGTGTTAGGGAAATAGATAAATAGATATACATATAGATATATAGGCGAAGATAGATAAATACATAGATAAATAGATAGAAAAATAGATCAATATATAGATAGATATATAATAGATAGAAGATAAATAGAAAGATAAATAGAAAGATTAATAGTCAAATAAAGAGACAGATAAAAAGATAGACAAATAGATAGAATGTTATAGATAGATATCCAGCTAGATAGACAGATAGATTAATTGATAGATTGATAGATCAATAGAACTATATCATTTAGACAGAAAAATATGGTAATAAACAATAGAAGATAAATAGATTTAACGATAGATAGATATTCAAATAGATATGTTGAATCATAGACAAATAGATGGATTGAAAGATAGATAGATGAAGATATACAATTAGATAGATACGTAGATAGATAGAAGATAGTAGATAGATATGCAAAACATAGATACATAGATAGAAATATAGAGAGATACATAGAAAGAAAGAAAGATAGATAGATAGAATAGATAGAGAAAAAGACAAATAAATAGAAAATAGATAGGGAGACAATAGAGTGACACTGAGAAAAATACAGAGACATGGAAATAGATAGACAGACGAAGACATATATAGATATAAAGATAGAGAGATAGACAAGTAGATAGATAGATAGATAAAAAGATAGAAAGTTTGATAGATTGATAGACAGATAGACAAATAGACAAATAGACATATAGATAGACAGATGATATAGAGATTGATAGACAGATAGATTGACAAATAAATTGATAAAAAGATAGAAAAATAGATTAATATATAGATAGACAGATAGATGGAAAGATAGACAAATAAATACATAGAAAGATTGACAGATAGATAGACAGATAGATGGATACACAAATAGACATATAGGTAAAATATTAGACAGATAGATAAAAGGATAGAAGATAGATAGATCAATAGAAA
>JAREIK010000363.1:0-108097 GCA_029783825.1 Sapria himalayana | reverse complement strand
TATTTGTTTATTTGTATATCTATATATCTATTTATCTATAGATCTATCTATCATAATCTATCTGTCTATCTTTCTATCTAACTATCTTTCTGTATATCTATCTATCTATCTATCTGTATGTCTACATTTTATTTGTCTATCTATCTATATATTTCCTCTCTCTATCTATCTTTTATATATATATATATATATATCTATCTATCTATAATCTATCTATCTATCTTATTATCTATTTTTCAATCTATCTATCTATCTTTTTGTCTATATTATATATCGATATCATTAGAATATATATATATATATATATATATATATCTGTCTGTATATATCTATATATCTATATGTCTACGTGGCTATATATCTATCTATCTAGCTAGCCATCTATCTATTTATCTCTCTATTCATTATTGTATATCTTTCTATTTGTCTATCTATATGTGTTATTTTTCTATTTGTCTATCTATATGTCTATCTATCCGTCTATCTATCTATTATCTATCTGTCTACCTATATGTCTATCTACCAGTCTAATAATCTATCTCTCTATAGGTATAACTAACTAACTATCTATCTCTATCTATTTGTCATTCTGTCTGTTTAATTATCTATATATCTATCCATCCATCTATTTATCAATCTATATATAATCTTTATATCTATGTGGCTATTAATTTATCTATCAATTTTTGTATCAATATGTTTATTGATTTGCCTTTCAATCTATCAATCTATTAATTTATCAATCTATCAATCTATCTATTTATCAACCTCTCTATCAAACAATCTATATATCTATCTATTTATCGATCTATTTGTCTATCTTTCTGTCTATCTATTTATTTATTTATTTGTCTATCTATCTATCTAATTGTCTATCAATCTATCAATATATCTACATATCTATCTGTCAATTTATTAATCAAATAATTAATTAATCTTTCTATCTGTCTATCTGTCTGTATATCTATCAGCTTATCTATGTGTATTCTATATGACTATATGTCTATATATCTATCTTTCTTTCTTTCTTTCTGTATGACTATCTATTATCTATCTTTTTGAACTATCTAACTATATATCTATCAATTTTTCTATCTTCTATATGTCTATCTATCTAACTATTAATCTTTTTAAATGTCTATCTATATATCTATCTATCTCTCTATCTTTTTTTGTTTATATATTACTACATCACTATCTCCTTATCTTTTTATCTCTTTATCTCTTTATATCTTTATCTATCTATCTCTCTATCTCTATATCTCTCTAAATCTTTAACTTTTTACCTATCTATCTCTTTATATCTCTACCTACATACCTACATATGTACATACCTATCAACCAACCTAGCTACCTAGACATCCATCTATCATTCTATATGTCTATATGTCTATCTTTCAATATGTATATCTAGATATCTATCTATCTACCTGTCTATCTGTCTATCTGCCTATCTGTCAATCTATTTATTAATAATTATATCTAACTATTTATCATTCTATCTATATATCTATCTACTATCTACATGTCTACCTATTTGTCTGTATATATGTCTATATGTCTATCTCACAATCTGTCTATCTATCTACCTTTTTATTTATTATCTATCTATTTTTCACTTAATATATCTATCTATTTATGTGTAAATCTATCTATCTATCTATCTATCTTTATATCTATATATCTTGTCTTTCTAATTACCTATTGTCTCTATAACAATATTTTTACCTATCTCTCTTAGTGTATATCTCTCTATATGTATATTTATCTATCTGTATATCTCTCTATCACTCTATCAATCAATCTATCTATATATCTATCTTTTTTTCTATCTATATATCTATCTATCTACCTATCTGTCTATAGATATATATATATATATATATATCTTTATCTTTCTATCTATTTGTCTATCTATCTATCTTTATGTCTATCTGTCAATCAATCTATCTATCTATCTATCTATCTAACTATCTATCTATGTGCATATATATCTATTTGTAAAACTGTCTTTCTATCTATGTGTCTATCAGCCTATCTATCTATAAATCTATAAATCTATATGTCTACTTATCTATCTATCTGTATATATGCCTATCTATCTATTTGTATATCCATATATCTATATATATATATATATATATCTATCTATCTAAATATGTATCTATCTATCTATATATCTATCAATCTATCTATATATATATCGATTTATCTTTCTATTGATCTATCTATCTATCTATCCTTTTATCTATCTGTCTAATTATTTATCTATCTGTCTATTTGTGTATCCATCTATCTGTCTATCTATCTGTCAATCTTTCTATGTATTTATTTGTCTATCTTTCCATCTATCTGTCTATCTATATATTAATCTATTTTTCTATCTTTTTATCAATTTATTTGTCAATCTATCTGTCTATCAATCTCTATATCATCTGTCTATCTATATGTCTATTTGTCTATCTGTCTATCAATCTATCAAACTTTCTATCTTTTTATCTATCTATCTATCTACTTGTCTATCTCTCTATCTTTATATCTATATATGTCTTCGTCTGTCTATCTATTTCCATGTCTCTGTATTTTTCTCAGTGTCACTCTATTTGTCTCCCTATCTATATTTCTATTTATTTGTCTTTTTCTCTATCTATTCTATCTATCTATCTTTCTTTCTTTCTATGTATCTCTCTATATTTCTATCTATGTATCTATGTATTTGCATATCTATCTAACTATCTTTCTATCTATCTACGTATCTATCTAATTGTATATCTGTCTATCTATCTATCTTTCAATCCATCTATTTGTCTATGATTCAACATATCTATTTGAATATCTATCTATCGTTAAATCTATTTATCTTTCTATATGTTTATTACCATATTTTTCTGTCTAAATGATTATAGTTCTATTGATCTATCAATCTATCAATTGATCTATCTGTCTATCTAGCTGGATATCTATCTATAACTTTCTATCTATTTGTCTATCTTTTTATCTGTCTCTTTATTTGACTATTAATCTTTCTATTTATCTTTCTATCTATCTATATATCTATCTATATATTGATCTATTTTTCTATCTATTTATCTATGTATTTATCTATCTATCTGCCTATATATCTATATGTATATCTATTTATCTATTTCCCTAACTACCTATCTATGTATATATCTATCAATATATCAACCTATTTATCTATTTATCTCTATATCTATCTGTCGATCTATCTATCTATCTATATTTTAGTCTGTCTATCTATTTGTCTATCTATCTATCTAATAATTAATCTATCAATATGTCTTTTAATCTGTCTATCAAATTGACTATTTATATTTCTATCTATCTATCTATCTCTCTTTTTATATATTTGTCTATTAGTCTGTCTATCTATCAAACTATTTGTATATCGATCCATATGTCTAACTATCTGTCTATCCTAATTTGTCTTTTTGTGTATCTATCTAACTAACTAACTATCTATCTATATATCTTACTGGATGTCTATCTATCTACCTATCTATTTGTCTACCTATTTGTCCATTTTTTATCTATTTGTCTATCTATCAATCTATATATCTAAAGTATCATGATCAAACTTTAAATCTTTCTATTTATCTATGTATATATCTATCTATATATCTATCTATGTATCTATCGATCTCTCTAACAAAATATATGTGTAACTATCAATCTATATATATATCTATCGATCTATCTATCTATATGTTTATCAATATATTTAACAATCTGTCAATCAATGTGTCTATTAATCTATCAATCAATTAATCAATTAATCAAGTAATCAATCTATCTATCTATCTATCTAATAATCTATCTATCAATTTATGTATCTAATAATCTATCTATCAATTTATGTATCTAATAATCTATCTATCAATTTATGTATCTATCTCTCTAATTATTTGTCTATTTATCTATATATTTATTTGTCTATCAACATGTCTATTATTTTGTCTATTTATCTATCTATCAATATGTCTTTTAATTTATCTTTCAATCTATCATTCAATCTATCTATCCAACAATTTATCTATATGTCTATCTATTTGTATAACTATTGGTCTATCTATCTATCAGTATAACTTCATGTTTATCTATATATCACTCTATCTATCTATCTAGTTATCTATCAATCTATTTAAATATCTTCCTATCTATCTATATGTCTATCTATTTTACTATCTACCAATAAATCAATCAATAAATCTATCAATCTATCTACCTATAAATCTGTCTATCAAACTATATTTCTATCTATTTGTCTATCTTTCTATATTTGTGTCTATCTGTCTATATATCTATTGTATGTCTAACAATCTATCTATCTTTATGTATGTGCATCTATCTATGTGTCTATATATCTATCTATCTATTTGTTAGTCTATTTTTCTGTGTATTTCTGCCTGACTGTGTGTCTCAATGGCTATTTTTCAACCTAACTATATATTTTTTTATTTGTCTATTTGTTTGTTTATTTGTCTACTTATATATTTTTCTATCTACCTACTTGTAAATCTTTCTATCTAACTATATATATATATCTATACGTCTTTTTAATTGTCTATTAATCAATCTATTTATCGCTCTAACAATCTGTCTATCAATCAACTATCTATCTTACTATCTATCATTATATCTATTTATCTATTTATCAATTTATCTATCTATCAATTTATCTATCTATTTTTTATCTATCTATTTATATATCTGTCTATCTTTCTATATATTTTTCTATTTATTTTTCTATCTATCTATTAGTCTATATATTTTTCTATCTATTTATCTATTTAACTATCTATAAATGTATCTATCTATTTATCTATTTGTCTAATAATCTATCTATCTATCAATATATATGTTTTTCTATATTTCTATTAATCTCTCTATCAATCTGTCTATTTATCTATCTATCAATCTACATATCTATCTTTCTGTCTATTTATCTATCAACCTATATATCAATCTATGTGTAAATCTATTTTTCTATCTATCTATCTATCTTTATTTCTTTCTATGTATCTTTATATCTATCTATCTATCTATATATTTGTCTATCTATCTATCTATTTATCTGTCTTTCTATCTATCAATCTATCTATAAAACTATCTATCTATCAATCTATCAATCAGTCAATCAAATTGTCTATCTATCTGTCTATCTATCTATATGTCTATAAGTAAATCTATCTACCTATCTGTTAGTCCAACTATATGTCTATTTGTCTGTCTGTACATCGATATATATGGTTGCTATCTACCTTTATATCTAACTGTATGTATATTTGTTAGTGTGTTTGTCTATTTGTGTATCTACTTATCTATCTATTTGTCTAATAATTTATCAATCTATCTATCTTCTTGTATATCTATCTATTTATTTTTCTATCTATCTATCTGTGTATATATCTATTTAAATATCTATCTATCTATCTATGAATTTGTCTAATAGATAGGTATCTGTTTTTCTATCTATTTGTATATCAATCTATCTCTCAAAGACTCAGACTCTATCTATCTATCAATCTATCCATCTATCAATAAATCTATATATCAATCAATCGTTCTATCTATTTGTTTATCTAGTTGTCTATATATCCATCTATATTTTTATCTATTGTCTATCTATCGGTATATCTATTTGTCTATCTTTCTATCTATCTATTTGTCTAATAATCTATAAATGTCACTTTTAATCTATTTATCTATCTATCTATCTTTCTGTCTGTATATCTATCTATCTTTCTGTCTTTATATCTATATATCTATCTATCGATTTAACTTTCTATCAATCAATCATTCTATCTGTCTATCAATCTTTCTATTAATCGATTAATCTATCTTTCTATCTATTTGTCTATTTATTTACGTATCTATATTTCTACCAATGTCTCTTTCTATCTATCTATAAATCTATCTATCTATTTGTCTATCTACCTATCTATCTATCTAATAATCTTTCTAATAATCTATCTATCTATTATTCAATCAACCTATCTATCAAGTTGTCTATAAATCTATCTGTCTAACTATTTTAAAATCAATCTATCAATCTGCTTATAAATTTGTGTATTAATCAATCTATCTATATATGTCTATCTATTTGTAAATTTATTTGTCTATCTATTTGTCTAACTATCTATCAATCTGTCTGTCTGTCTATCTATATATCTATCCATCTAAGTGTCTATCTATCTATTTATCTATCTATATGTAAATCTATCTATCTATCTATCAATATGTTAATCAATCTATTTATCTATCTAGCTATCAATGTGTCTATCAATCTAACTTTCAAACTATCTTCTATATATAATTGTTTATCTATATATCTATGTGTCTGTCTATATGTCTATCTATTTGTCTATCTATCTATCTATCTGTTGAGATGTCTATTTGACTATCTATCTATGTATATTTCTATCTATTTATCGATCTATCTATCTATTCATTTATTTATCAGTCTATCTTTTTCTTTGCCTTAGTATTTGTCAGCCTAAATATCTTTCTAACTAACTTCATGTCTATGTCACTTTTGGTCTATCTATTTATTTGTTTTTCTAGTTGTCTTTCTATTTTTTTGTTTGGCTCTCTATCTATCTATCTATCTTTCTTTCTTTCTTTCTTTTTTTCATTCTATATATATGTATATAAAAATGTCTATCAATCAATCAATCTATCTGTCTATCTATCTTTTTATATATATGACTATCTATCTATCTAACTATTTTGTATATCTACATTGTTTGTATGTCTATTACTTTGCCTATCTATTTATCTATCAATTTCATTGTCAATTTGTCTATCTGTCAATCTATCTACCTACCTTTGTATCTAATAATATATCTATCTATCCGTATATCTATCTATCAATCAATCTTTATTTATATCTATCTATCTATCAATCTATCTATCTGTCAATTTTTCTATAAATTGCTCTATCAATCTATATATCAATTTATCTATCAATTATTCTATCTATCTATCTATCTATCAATCTGTCTGTCTATTAATTTTTCTATCTATATGTATATCTATATATCTATCTATATGTCAATCAATTTTTCTATATATCTATCGATCTATCTATCTAATAATCTATAAATGAATCTATCTATCTATCTTTCTATCTTTCTATCTATCTCTAATCTATCTATCTATCTATTTGTAAATCAATTTGTCTATGATCTTTCTATCAATCTATTTATTAATTTATCTATTAATATATCAATCAATCTTTCTATCAATCGATCTATTTACATTTTTATCTATATGTCTATATGTTTGTCTATATATATATATATATGTCTATATATCTATCTATCTATTTGTCTATCTATTTATCTGTCTATCTATCTATTTATCAATCAATCTATCTATCTATATAAAAATCTATATATCTATCAATATATCTCTCTCTGTCTATCTGTCTATCTATTTATCTATCAACTTGTCTATTAATTTTTCTATCAAGCTATCTATTAATCTGTCTATCAATTTATCTATAGATCTATCTTTCAATCTATTTAAGAATCAATATGTTTATATATTTGTATATATATATATATATATATATATATATATATATATTTATATTTATATTTATCTATCTATCTATCTATATATCTATTTCTCTATCTATCTTTATATCTTTCTGACTATATATATATATATATCTATTTGTCATCAATCTTTCTATAAATCAATCTAACTAGAATATCAAAATTTCTGTCAATTTGTCAATCAAAATATCTAGCTATCTATTTGTCTATCTGTCTATCTGTGTGTATGTCTAATTGTTTCTATGTCTGTCTATCTATCTATTTATCTATCTGTCTATGTACATGTCTATATATATGTGAATATATATATATATGTCAATTTATTAGTCTATCTACCTATCGATATATTTGTTGATCTATTTGTCTTTCTATATGTCTATATTTTCTCAATCTATTGTTTTATATATCTGTCTAGCTATCATACTATCTACCTATTTATTTTTTGTCTATCTGTGTTTTTATCAATCTTTCTATCTAGCTATCAATTTGTTTATCAATATGCCTATCAATTTCTCTATCAATCTGTCTTTCAATCTATCTATAAATTTGATTATCAATATGTCTATTAATCTGTCTATCTAAATGTATATTTTCTTTTTGTTTATATGTCTATCTTTTTTTCTATCTCTCATCTATCTATCTATTTTTATATCAAAATACCAATAAATCAATATATTTATATATCTATCTTTTTCTAATTATCTGTTTATTTATATGTCTATCTATCTATTGATCTATATATCTATTATTAATATGTCTATCTATCTATCTATATATCTGTCTGTCTGTCTATTTATCTGTCAAATTATCTTTCTATCTATCTTTCTATCTATCAATCTATTTATTTGCCTATTTATTTATCTATGTATTTGTCTATCTTTCTATCTTCCAATATTTTATCTATATGTTTATCAATCTATCTATCTATCAATCAATTCGTCTATCAATATGCCAATCAATATCTCAATCAATCTATCAAAAAATGTGTCTATCATTCTATCTATCTATATGTCTATTTATCCATCTATCTATATCTGTCTATCTATCAATTTATCTTTTTATCTATATATATATATATATCTATCTATCTATCTATCTATCGGTCCATATATCTATGTATTTATCTATCAATCTATCCATCAATATATTTCTCAATATATCTTTCTATCTAACTATCTATCAGTCTATCTTTGTATCTGTATTTCTATCTATTTATCTATCTATATGCCTATCTATATATCTATCAATCTATTTATCAATCTTTCTACCTATTCATCTATCTATCCGTCTATCTATTTATCAATATATCTATCTATATATCTATATAATATTTTGTATAACTTTCTATCTATTTGTATATCTATATATCTATCTTATTGTTTATTAATCTGTTTATCTCTCTCTATCAATCTATCTATGAATCAATATTTCAATCTGTCTAATAATATGTCTTTCAATATGTTAATCAAACTATCCATCTTTTTTTCTATCTATTTGTCTTTCTATCTATTCATCTATCTATATTTTTATTTGTCTCTCTGTCTATCTTTCAATCTATCTTTCTATCAATTTTTCTATTTGTTTGTCTATCACTCTATCTATCTATTTTTCTATCTATTTGTCTATCTATCTAGCTATCTATTTATCTATCTATCTTTCTAATTTTCTATCTCTCTATCTATCTATCAATCTATATATCTATCTATTTATCTATCAAAATCTTTGTCAATCTATCTATCTAACTATCTATCTTTTTTCTATCTATTTATCTATCTATCTATTTGTCTATCATCTATTTATATAACTATCTATCATTTTTTCTATCAATCTATCTATCAATATGTCTATCAAATTGTATTTTTTATTTGTCTATCTATCTATCTATATATCAATCTATCTATTTATTTTCTATCTATATATCAGCTATCTATCTGCTATATATTGTCTATTTTTGTATCTATCTAATAATTTGTTTATTTTTTGTATATCTATCTATCAATTTGCCAATGAATTTATTTATCTATATGTCTATCTATTTGTCAATCTATCTATTTATCTATCTATCTATCTATTTTTATATCTATCTATTTATTTATCTATTTGCTGTTTGTTTATCTATCTATCAATCTATTTTTAAAACTATCTATTTATCTATCTATCTTTTTATCTCTCTATAATTATATTTGACAATCTATCTTTCTATCTCACAATCCATTGTCCCTCCATCTGTTTATCTATCTATTTGTTTGTATTTATATCTATTTGTCTATCTATGTATCTTTCTAATGTCTATATGTCTATCTATCTATCTGTTTATCTATCTATCTGTTTATTAGTCAATTTGTCTATATTTCTATTAGTATATTAGTTTTTCAGTTTATCTATCGATCTTTATTTCTATTTGTATATATGTCTAATTGTCTATCTTTATATATGCCTAATTGTCTATCTATTTATCTATTTATAATACTATTTGTATATACCTCTATTTGTGTATCTATCTATCTATATATGTTTCCGGATCTCTATTAATATGTCTATCTATATATCTATTTATCTATTTATCTATCAGTCTATCTATCTATCTATCTAGCTATCAGTTTATATATATATATCTGCCTATTTGTCTATTTTTATATCTATATATCTATCAATCTATCTATCTTTCTATCTGTCTACCTATCTATCTCTCAATCTATCTGTCTATCTATGTGTCTCTCAATCTATCTATTTATCTATCTATCAATCTATTTATCTATCTATCTATCCATCTATCTATCTATTTATATATCTATCTATCTGCATATCCATTTATCTATCTATCTATGAATCCATATTTAAATCTATCTATCTATCTATTTATAAAATTGTCTATCTATCTGTCTATCTGTATGTCTCCTAGTCTATTTGTCTATCTATGTGTCAATGTATCTACTTGCCTATTTGTCTATCTGTCTGTCTGTGTGCTTGCCTAATTGTCAATCTATCTGTCTGTCTGTCTATTTATCTACCTATCTGTTCTAAAATTTATCTAATATTCTGTCTATCCATCTATCTTTCTATATATCTAGTTGTTTATCTATCTGTCTAACTATCTATCTATTTGTTAGTTTATCTATTTGTCTGTCTATTTGTGTTTATGTTTATCTATCTGTCTATCTATCTATCTAAAAATATATATATCTGTTTATGTATCTATCTGTCTATTTATCTGACTATGTATCTGTTTGTTAATCTATCTATCTGTCTATCTAACTATCTATTTATCTATCTATCAATTTGTCTTTCAAATTGTTTATCAATCTATCAATTAATCAATCTATATTTCTATCTATCTTTCAATAAATCTATCTATCTTTTTGTCTATATTTTTGTCTATCTATTTGTCCATCATTTATTTATCTAGTTGTCTTTCTATTTGTCTATATATATGTCTATTTATTTATTTATTTATCAATTTATCTATATCTATCTATCAATATAACACCCTATCTACATGTTTATCTAAATGTCTATCTATTTGGCTATCTACATGTCTATCTATATGTCTATCTATCTATCTTTCTTTTTATCTATCTATGAATTCTCCAGTCTTTCTATTTATCTTTCTATCTACAATATAAGAAAATGTCAGTTTAGCAATGGAAATTTAGCTAAAGAAAAATCCCTAGCTAACTAGTGAGGGTTTATCTAAAGAATGGCAAAGGAATTTTGATTTTATATTGAAATAAATTTTAGTGATCGATTAGGGATGGAAATGTTAGTAGATTTCAACATAAAGAAAACAGGGAAATTTAGTGACAGATATAGTGACAGAATATCACTAGCTAATTAGATTGATACAAAATCTATCGTTAATATTTTTGTAGAATTTTGTGCAAAGAAAAGCTGTAATTTAGTGATGGATTTAGTGACATAATTTCTCTAGCTAATTAGATTAATGCAAAATCTATCGGTATATAATTATCAAAAAAAATTTTTTACTCTTTTATACTTTATTGCAAGTGATTATTTCTTAAATTTTATTTTTCACAAAATATATTCATTTAGCTAGAGTTTTTTCCCTAGCTATTCGCACAGAGGATAATTTCCCTCTCTAATCTTTAATGATTTTATTTTTTTAAATTTATTATTTGTTTTAATAATTTATTTAATTTTGTATATTAAATCTATGCCATTGTCTATAGCTGAGCAATCCTTAAAAGACACATTCTCCTTATAAAATTATAAAATTAGGATTTCATAAATAATAATTTATAAATATATAAATACAAAAAATTTTATGATTATAGGACTAAGATAACTATTTTAATGAATATAAAATTTTTATAAAATTATACAAAAAATTTTCTAAATTTTTTATTTAAGAAACTTAAATATTTGTATTAAAATAAAATTAAATAATTAATTCTATAATTATAATAATTTGTATAGATAATTTTAAAAATAAATGAGCATACATTAAAATTTCTACTAATAAAAAGCTAAAATAATTCATTGTATGATTACATAAAAAATATTTACAAAAATACTTGAATTAACGAATAAACTAATAAATATTAATATTATTTTAATTATAAAAATAAAATTTTATTATTATAGGAAACTTTTAAAAAAATATTTAAAATTTTTCATTAAATTTAAAAGAAAATAAATTTATAGTTAAATATAAATACATAGATATTTTCTCATACTAAAATTTATAAGAATTAAACAATTAAGTAATATTTTTACTATTAGCTTTTAATATTAAGTCATTATTAAAATAATAAATATAATTTTTTTAATAATCTTCGCACATTTAGTAATTTTTAGAATTTTATAAATTATAAATGATATCTAATAATATGAAATTTTATGCCTTTAAAATTATTTATATTATCTTCATAAAAATTAATATGAATTCTTAAAAATTTATAACCATACAATATATATATTTATATATTTTTTAACATAAAGAGTATTTATAATTCTTAGGAGAGTGGATTGAAAACCAATCATCTTTTCATGTGTGCCTTGCTATATGAAGTTTATAAATTTTGTAGCCATGATTTGTTTTAGTTGGAAGATCAAACATCTTTTTTTTTGAAATAGTTTATATATTTATTGGTAAATTTAATTAATAATTAAAAATTGTAAGGTGTTTTTTTTTTCATTCGTGCCTTGCTACACACACATTAACTTGTTGAAAATAATTTATTACGTAAAAAAAAGATGAGTATTTATGGTTTATATATATTTATTGTTAATTAAATGTTTTGATAATTAAAATTTTAAACATTTATAGAATTTTAAAACTTGCAAAAAAGTGTATCTTATTGTGCAAAGGCAACTCTAAGTCTCTAACTAATGCCATCCACCTCTCTCTCTCGACATTGATAAATCAAAATGAAACCTAATAGTGGAAGCGATTTCCTTCAAAAATGAGTTTCTTATCGATTTGAGGTACTCTTTCTACCATAATATAATCATCATCTGCAAGCATTTTTGAAATACAGGATAGCTGATCACAAGGGAGAACTATCAAAGATATCATGCCAGTCGTGCTTCCTCGATCTTCCTCTAGAAATTTTATCTACAACTTCATCTTCCATATCTTAATACCTTCTTCAACTTCACAACCACCCACCATTGGAATGCAATATATGACAAGAACGATAGCATATATTCATTCAAGTAAGCACCATGTAATATCTTCTCATCAAATTTTGAATTTGTGACGTTTCCACTTTATTACATTGTTAGCGGCAAGTCAATCCCAAGCAATCATATTTTTGAGTACCTATGAGAAGTGATTTACTTGGTATGAACCATTGAGGTATAGGGATATCAGTAAATAGAATAGAGAGACGTATTCAAGCAATTCTTGACAAGTTTGAGAGTTTCATTCGAACTTTTATTCATGAGTTATAAATTTTTTGGGAAAGAAAGTAAGTCGAGTTGAAGACGTGCATGTTCCACAACACCTGGCAGAAGCTAGGTAGCCTTGGAATCCCATGGTGGCAGCATGGTGCTTTTGGGAAGATGAGCAGGTTGTTGTCAGGTGAGTACTTTATGTTAAATTGGTTTTGATCAAGGGTATGCTCATTAAGTAAAACTCTTGATCATGATCAAATTATATAGGATCAACCAAATTTTTTATTCATTTTCAAGTTCTTGACTTGTGCTCACCTACTTAAGATCAACTTAACCTTTCTAACCTTTTTAAAAAGCATGTAATTCACATAAAGATATCTCTATAGTTTTTCATATATTGTATTTTTTAATCATACAATACACTAGTAATCAAAATAATATTTGTGTTGAGTTACATAAACTATAATTATCAATCAGTGATAATCTATATATCACATCCAAATCCAATCAATTATATATTGTCATGTAATTTATTAGCAAGATTTACTTAAAAGAACTCATAATTATTATTTAGTTCTTGTGAGTCAGTTACATATTGTTGGTCAATTTTGCTCCCACGATTGTGATTCAGAAGAAGAGAACAACAAAGAACAACAGACAATATAAATTCCACAACCACAATCCAACCACGACAAAATCAAAAAAAAAACAAAAGAGAACCTACATCA
This sequence comes from Sapria himalayana, assembly GCA_029783825.1. Taxonomy (NCBI): domain Eukaryota; kingdom Viridiplantae; phylum Streptophyta; class Magnoliopsida; order Malpighiales; family Rafflesiaceae; genus Sapria; species Sapria himalayana. The sequence goes on along the minus strand of JAREIK010000363.1, from coordinate 93,930 downwards.
GAAATACACGAAATAACATGGTTCACTAGTTGGTCAACACGACTAGCTACATCAACCAGAAAAATGCTTATGTATTTATAGATTATAAGCAAAATAGACGTCCAAAATGTTTTATAGTTTATTAATTTTGTTTAAATTTTTTAACATTTTTTTTGACTTTATATATACATATCTAGGCTGGAGAATTGGGTCGAGATCCCAATTTTTATGAGATTTTCAAGTGGATGAATGTGAAGAAAGCAGATGGTTAGTTTTTGACAACAAGTCTCAGATTATTCCTTTAAGAATCTGTTATATTAATATAATTTTATAAAACTACAGTAAATTTTAAAAGTAGTTTGGAATCCAAAATATTAAATTTATTTTTTGTATATCTAGAAAAGTATTTTTTTTCTATTTTTTCAAGGGAACTCATGGAGGAACGTGTGAGAGCTGCTTCTCAACAAGTTGAGGGTTCTATAGATCTTCAACCAATTGATTATGATCCTATCTATTTGGAGATGATAAAAGGTCATAAGATGCAGCAAGTGTACGACATCGGTTCATAGGGAGTGATATTTTATTGTAGTAGTCGTGCTTCTAATTCATCTGTCATAGCAATGGTGGTTGAGTTGGTCGAACAACAAGTAATAGAAACAAATGAACATTTTGAAGTTATGGAGACCGAAATTAAAGAGAATAATGAGCAGATTTCTCATTTGAAGGAGGAAATACAAAAAATGAAAGAAGAAAAGGATGAGCAGATTACTCATTTGAAGGAATAAATGCAAAAAATGAAAGAAATGAATGAAAAGATGAAAGAAATAATGATGAGATTATATAAATTATGATTGTAATGCAACAAAAAATCTCTTATATGGAGTCACAGTTAGCAGCCTTGATGCGACAGATAGAATTCTGAGAACCAGTTGTGGAACCACTAAGAGGCTATCAAAAATGCACCAACTAATAATGAGGATGAATTTGTATCTAAATTATTTCTGAACTATTTTTAATTTTGAAAATGTGTAGATAAACAGGATGAGACTTTTTTGGTGGTATCATTTTTTCTTTATTCTAGTTTTGTTTTTTGCTTTGCCAAATAAGCTAACTATGAATCTTTGCAGGACATCTGATGTGAGACGCACGAATAAATTCTGATTCGAAGCTGTCAAACATTGTCATGATCCTTCCTATGGATGGGTACCATCTTTATCGATCTCTACTATATCAAAAGGAGGCTGAGCTATTATTATCTCCATTATTTCTGAAATAATTAATTTTTTTACTCTAAACATCATTGATGGTCATCATCTAGATATTTTTTGAAGTTGTATGATTATCAACATAGATTTATGTTTGTTCATATGTATAATGCTATTTTTATATATCTGTGAATATGTGTGTGTGTGTACCAGAATATTGTGGGCAGAGCTTTAGCCTATTATAGGTATGTAAAAGGTTTGGCTGGTCCTCTTGGTGATGAGAACAACATGCTAGTTTCTGAAGTTGTGAGATGAACGAATTACTTCTGGTCCAACACAGACGCAGGTTAGTTCTTTACACTCTTATTTCATGCAAATCTGTGTTGTCGCTGTTTAAATCTGTGACTGCTTATTATTGGTGATCGATGGAATTAAATTGTTTAAATGTTAATAGCCATTATGATTGCTAATGAAATTCAATTAAATGTGTTCATTTTGTTTGTTTTCCTTCTCTCGCATGTACATAGTTTCATGGATGATGATGGGCTTAACATGAGGAACTATCAAATGTGGCTATTACACCCATTTTTATAGGTGCATCTTGATCTGAAACTAAAACCTAACATGAGAGACCATGACATGAAGCCTTTCTTACTAGGATGTGATCTTAACAACTTTATGGTTAATGCAAATAATTCATTCAATCCCCACGAATGTGTTGTGTCCAACACTTCTCTTGTAATGTAATACATAAGAGATGGGTGGATAAACTAGAGATATAAGTTATTGAAGTTTATGCCAAAAATATGAAGTATAAATGAAATAATACTAATTTTTTGCAGTTTCATATCATCTGAGGCAATGTGATTATATTTATGTGTGTATATATGTATGTATATACTATAGTATATATGTACATATATTCTTAGTATCATATATATTGTAGTACATATGTACATATATACTTAGTATCATATATACTATAGTATATATGTACATATATACATAGTATCATATATACTGAGTATATATGTAGATATACTAAGTATATTTGCACATAAAATAGTGTAGTATATATTACATAAAGACTACACTATTATATTTACATATATACTATAATATATAAGTATGTATATACTATAGTATTATATGTACATATATACATAGTATATATGTATATACTGAATTTGATGCCATGATCACTAAGAAATTAGACTAGTTTTTTAATTCTGTTCGAATTTGATACTTGCATGATGATGCCACAAGAGAAAAATGGCAAAGCAGATTAAAAAGCTAATGCTGAAGGGACTGATTGAGCCAGAAAAATCTGATATCTTCTCTTTGATTCTTGAAAGCAGAGTTGTTTCCTATTGCTTGTACAAGGATTCTAAAAGAATTATAGGAAGTACTTATGGCATGTGTATTTTGCAGGTTCTACTTTTCTTTTCTTTATGGATACTATGTTTATGATTCTCATCATTGCTAATAACTCCTTTTTTACCCTTGCAATTGTGTAGGATTCTGAAGGCTTAACTCCTAATATTCTTGCAAGAATGATTGAAACTCTGGAAGGTGGTGGTCTAGTTGTTTTACTTCTTCAAACCCTATCATCACTTGTGAGTTTTTGTACCATGGTCATGGTGAGTTACATTTCATTGCTCATTATGTGCTTACACAAAAACATGATATGCATTCTTTGAACATTGAATTAGAATGTCTCTGTTGTTCTTGACATGTTAGGATGTTAATAAGAGATTTAGAATAAAGTCGCATTCTGAATTAGTTTCTCGATTCAACGAGAAGTTTCTCTTATATGTGCATATAAGATAAATGCTAGTATATCTTTTATAAGTAAATACTGAGTATATATGTTCATATATATGTTCGTATATACTATAGAATATATGTACATATATACTACAGTATATACGTACATATATACTACAATATTTATGTACATATATACTACAGTATATAGGAACATATATTCTATAGTATATACGTAGATATATATTGTAGTATATACGTACATATATACTTTAGAATATATGTACATTTATACTCAGTATATCTACATGTATACTATTGTATATATTTATATATGCTGCAATAATATATGTAACTAGTGAAATGCTAGTATATATGTACATATATACTGCAGCATTATGTATTTATCAAAACAGAACTTTTTTTATTTATTAATTTTGATTTGATTGATTGGTTTAATTTTCAAACAGAAATGGTACCACAATGTTCCCCATACAAAGCTTGTAGAAGTGAAGGAATTTTTTACTATACATGATGCCTCAAGACTAGGACATCTTTGTCAGAGCAGAAAGATGGTGATTAGAGGAGCTGAGGGAAAGAAAGCAACATCAATTTCACAAATAGATTATACTTTATGCACTGTCAATAGATACTTTAATGAAAAATATGTAATAAAATTTTGTTATGTTTTTGATTTAACTATGTAAAACAAGGGTTGAATAGATTGCTGTTATTCAAAATTATTATGCAAAACATATTTTCATCATTCTTTGTTGCACATGAGCATGGTGTAGTACTCCATTTTTCTATGTTCAAGTTACTTATTGATTTGTTGATGGTTACAACTACTGAAGATGAGTCTCTATTTCATCTGCCAGTTCTTTTGTTGGCATGACAGATTGGTCATGGAGGGGCAGAGCAACACCATTATAGGCCTTGGGACCAGAAGAGAGTTCTGGTTGCAGGGAGGCAAAATGCGAACTTTGATACTCCAAGCCTAGCTCGTGGCTTGTCTTCCAGGTTTTCCTCTAATAGTTTTCAGAGATATTTTTCTAAATTTAAGTAATCTTCGCATTACTTATTTATGTTTATTGTGATGTTTTGTGTCATCTTTGTGAAGTAAAAATGAGATAATACTAATTTGTTGTAGTGTTGTGTCATTTGAGGCTATGTGATTATATATATGTACATATAATACTATAGTATATACATACATATTTACTACAGTACATATGTATGTATATACTGAATATATATGTATGTAAATACTAAGTATATATGTAGGTATATACTGAGTATATATGTATGTATATACTGAGGATATTTGTACATATATATTGAGTGTATATGTACAATTAATATTGCAGTATATATGTATATATATACTCAGTATACTTTATATATACTATAGTATATGTACAAATATACTCCATATATAAGTACAGATAATTTTGCAGTATTATATGTACATATATATTGAGTATCTATGTACTTAGTATATATGTACATAAAATGCAGACTATATAAGTACTGAGTATATATGAAAATATATACTGAGTATATATGTACATATAATACTGTAGTATTTATGAACATATATACTCAGTTTAAATGTAATTATAATACTATAGTATATATGTACATATACTGCAGTAATATATTTAACTTGTGAAATGCTAGTATATATGTATATATACACTATAGTATATATGTACATATATACTACAATATTATATATAAATTTAAATCAAGCCTTTTTTATTTATTTATTTTGATTTGATTGATTGGTTTAAATTTTGTACAGATAAGGTACCATAATGTTCCCCATATGAAGATTGTAGAAGTGTAGGGATTTTTCACTAGACATGATATGTAGCGACTGATACAGCTTTGTCGCAGCAGAAAGATGGTGACCGAAGGAGGTGGGAGAAAGAAAGCAATGTCAATTTCACAAAGAGATTATATTTTATACATTATCGTTAGATACATTGTTGAATATGATATTATAAAATTTTGTTATGTTTTTGTTTTATCAATGTAAAATATTGTTTCAGAATAATTTATAAACTAGTTTTAATTTATGTTAATTATAAATTATTATTTATAGTTTTTGTTTTTATTCAGATTAATATAAAAACATAAAATAATTAAATTAAATTGTTTGAAATAAAAATAAAATAGTGAAAATAGTATTGGAATGAAAATTGCTAGGTTTTTTTTAGCTAATTTAGCCACAGAATTTTTCCTTACTAGTTTAGATAGAGATTTACCCTTGCTAATTTAGCTAGGGAATTTTTTGAAGCTTCAAATTAAGGTCAAAATTAGCTAGGGAAATTATTAATTTAGCTGGGTAACTTTTTATTGCTAAAAGTTTTTAGCAAGGAATTATTTCCTTCAATAATTTTTAGCTAGGGATTATTTCCTTCATTAATTTTTAGCTAGGGATTATTTCCTTCGTTAATTTTTAGCGATGAGCACTTTAGCTTGAGAAAAGTTTCGTCGTTAATTTATCATTATATCCACTTTAGCGAAGGAAAAGTCAATTTAGTTAGGGATTTTTTCCTAGCTAATTGGGATTTTTCTTGTGGTGCTATTTGTTTATATATATGTCTATAAATTTATCTATCTAAGTGTCTATCTATCTGTCTATCTTTTTATCTGTCTATCTATCTATTTATCTATTTCTTTATCTATAAGTCTATCTATCTGTCTACCTAATTATTTATCTATATGTCTATCAATCTGTTAGGCAATTGTGCTTCCATGATTATGATTCAGAAGAAGAGAACAATAGAGAAATAGCAATGAAAGATATAAATACAATCTACAACCACAATCTAACCATGGCAGAATCAAAAAAAGAAACAAAACCACAAGAGAAACGCACGAAATAACATGGTTCACTAGTAATTCAACATGACTAGCTACATCCACTAGAAAATGGGACGTCCATTATTGTGCTATTGTTACATTCTCGGCCTCTTAATATTTTGTTTCCTACACTTACATGAAAATATTAAAACATAAACATTTTGATAATACAAAATAGATAATCAAAAAAATGATATACAACACTATTTATCTATTTATCTGTCTATCAAAATAGGTATCTAAATGTCTATCTATCTCCCAATTTATTTATCTATTTATTTTTCTAACAATCTGACTATCTGTCAATTTTTTATCTATATGTCTATCTATTTGTTGATCTAAGTGTCTACCTATTAGTATATCAATCTATCTATCTATTTGTCTGTCTATATATCTGTTTATATATTTGTGAATATAACTATCTATCAATCTATATGTCTAATTGTCTATCAATCTATCTATAAATATGTATATCAACATGTATATCAAAGCATCTATCAATAGGTCTATCAATGTGTCTATCAATTTGTCTATCTATTTGTGTATATATCTAGCTATTTGTGTATCTATCTATCTGTCTGTCTGTCTGTCTCTTTATCCTACTCTCTATCTATCTAACTATCGATATGTTTACCAATCTATTTATCTATCTATTTATCTATATATCTACCTGTCTATTTATTTGTTTATCAATCAATCTACCTATCTATATATCTTTATATTTTTTTTATCTATCTATCTGTCTGTCTGTCTATTTATTTGTATATCTATTAGTATATCTAAGTGTCTATCTATATGTCTATGTATGACTATCTATCCGTCTTTCTATCCATCTGTCTATCTATCGGTCTATTAATATGTCTATTTATTTTGTTTATTTATCTCTCTACTTATCTAACTACCTATCTATATATCTATATTTATGTATATCTATGTATCTACCTATCTATATGTCTATCTATATATCTATCTATCAGTATATCTATCTATCGAATTATCTATTTATCTATGTATCAATCTATATTTCAATTTTCTATCTATCTACTTGTCTATATGTCTATGTATATATCTATAAATATATCGGTCTATATATATGTATATCAATTTGTATATCTATATGTATATATATATATATATATATGTCTATATAGTTGTCTATCTATTAGTCTATCTATTTATGTATATATATTTAATCTATCTATCTATCTATCTATTTATCTATAAATCTATCTATAAATCTGACTATCAATCTGTCTATCAAATTGTCTATCTATCTATCTATCTATCTTTCTATCTATCTATTTATCAAAATATCTATAATATGTGTTCTACAATCTTTCTATCTATCTGTCTATCTATTTGTTTGTTTGTTTATATATCTGTCAATATATCTTTTTATCTATATACCTAATAATCTATCTATCTATTTGTTTATATACTTATCTCTTGATCTATAAATATATAAATCTATATATCTATATAGCTGTCTATCTATCTATATATCTATCTATCTATAAATCTATTTGTCTTTCTATTAATATATCTATCTATGTATATGTCTATCTATCTATCTGTCTGTTTGTCTATCTTTCTATCAATCTATCTATAAATTTGTCTATCTATCTATGTGTGTATATATATATGTCTGTCTATCTATTTATTTATTCATCTAGTTATATATCTATTTATCTATGTATATGACTATCTATAAATCTATCTATCTATCTAACTAACTATCTATCTATATATCTATATGATTATCTTTCTATCTCTCTATATATTTAACTATCTATCGATTTACATTTCTATTTATCTGTCTATCTATTTGTCTCTCTATCTATCAATATATTTGTCTATCTATATGTTAATCTATCTTTTATCTATCTGTTTATCTATCCATCAATTTTCCTATCAATATGTCTATCAATATAACTATCAATCTATTTATCAATTTTTCTATCAATCTTTCAATGAATCTATCTATCAATCTATCTATAAATCTGTCTATCAATCTATCTATAAATCTGTCTATCAATCTTTCAATCAATTTGCATAACTATCTATCTATTTATTTATCTATCTATCTAACTTTTTGTCTATTTATTTGTCTCTCTATTTGTCTATCTATTTGTCTATCTATCTGTCTATCTATCTGTCTATCTATCTATCTATCTAACTATCTATATTTTAATCTATCTTTCAATTTATCTATCAATCTGTCTATCTAATTGTTTATATACCTGACTATCTGTATGTCGGTCATTCTGTCAGTCTCTCTATCTTTCTATCCTACTATATTTTTTACTATCTATCTATCTGTTTGTTTATCTATCTGTCAATTTATTTGTCTATCTATCTATTAAAAAATATGTCTATCAATTTGTCTATATGTCTATCTGTCTATCTATATATCTATATACCTATCTATCTATCTATATATCTATATATATGTCTGTCTATCTATCTATATATTTATCTATCTTTATATCAATATATCTATCTATGTATATATCTATCTATCTCACTATAAGTCTATATATAAATCTATTTATTTATTTGCCTAACTATTTGTCTATCAATCTATCTATTTATCTGTCTATCAATCTATCTATCAGTCTATATATTTATCTATCTTTCAATCTTTTTGTCTATCTTTATGTATATGTATTTGTCTATCTATCTATCTATATATATATATATCTATCTATCTATCTTTTTATCAATCTATCTATCTTTTTATCTGTCGGTCTATCTATTTCTATATCTATCTAATAATCTATAAATGTGTATTCTATCTATCTATTTATCTATTTGTCTATCTACCTTTCTATCTATTTTATATCTATCTTTCTAATTATCTGTTTGTAAATCTGCCTATCTATCTATCTATCTGACTATAAATTTATTTATTTATTTATTTATAAACCTGCTAATCAATATGTCAATCAAAATGTCTATCAATCTATATTTTAATATATCTATCAATCAATCAATCTTTCTATCTGTCTATTTATCTATATATATATATATATCTCATTATATATATAACTGTCAATCAATCTGTCTATCTATCTATTTATCTATTTGTCTATCAATCTATTTTTATATTTGTTAATATATCTGCCTATATATATATATATATCTATCTATCTGTTTGTATGTTTATATATCTAATTTTCTATCTATTTACCTATCTACCTATATGTCTGTCTAACTTTCTTCTATCTATCTATCTATTTGTCTGTCTATCTATCTATCTATCTGTCTATCTATTTATCAATCTATCTAGTCATCTATCTATGTGTCTATCTATATGTATATCTATTTGTATAAAATTTTTTATATCAATCAATATATCAATCTGTATATCAATATGCCTATTAGATTGTATATATATATCTATCAATCTATATGCATGCCTGCCAGTCTATCTATCTGTCTATCTATAATACTATCTTTCTCTCTATCTGTCTATCTATTTGTTTTTCTGTTTATCTATGTGTCTATATATCTGTCTAATAATCTATCTATCTAATTGTCTATATATCTATCTATCTATCTATATATTTATATATCTATATGTCTATCTATATATCTATATATTTGTTTGTCTATCTTTCTATATATCTATCTATCTATCTATTTATCTATGTATATATATATATATATATATATCTATCTATATATATTTCTATCAATCTGTCTATCTATTTGTAAAGCTAACTATTTATCAATCTGTTTATCTATTGGTCTTTCAATTTGTCTATAAATCAATCTTTCTATATATTTATCTATCTATTTATATATCTATATGTCTATATATATGTCTATTTATCTATCTATGTATCTATTTATCTATCTATCTATATGTTAGTCTATCTATCTCTCTATTTATCTATCTAATAATCTATAAATGTATCTATCTATCTGTCTATCTATCTGTCTACCTATCTTTATTTCTATCTATCTAACAATATATCTATCTAACAATATATCTATCTATTAATTTATCTATATATTTGTCTATCAATCTATCTATCTATTCATCTTTAAATATGTATATCTATCTGTCTTTCACTAAATCTATCAATATGTCAATCTGTCTCTTTATCAATTTGTATATCAATCTATTATCAATCTATCTATCTATCTATTGATCGATCTATCTATGTGTATGTCAAAATTTTTATCTATATTTATATATGTCTATCTATCTATCTTTCTATTAATCTATCTATTTTCTATATATCTATCAATTTATTAATCTATCTATCTATATACCTATCTCTCTATCTATCAATCTATATATTTGGATATTTATATATCTATCTATCTATATATCTTTCTTTCTTTCTTTTTGTCTATCTATCTGTTTGTCTATCTATGTGTCTATCTATCTATCTATCTATTTGCCTATCTATCTGTCTATCTATCTATCTATTTCACTATTTATATATCTATCTTCTTTAAATCTACCTATCAATCTATCTATCAATATGCCTATCAATCTATCTATCAATTGGTCTATCAATCTATCTACTAATCTATTTATTAATCAATATATTAATCTATATATCAATCTGTCGATCAATCTATCTTATATCTATCTATCAATCTGTATATAAATATGTCGATTAATCTATCAATATATTTATCTATCTATCTGTATATCTATTTGTCTATATATCTGACTATCAATCTTTTTATCAATCTTTTTATCAATCTTTTTATCAATCTTTTTATGAATCTTTTTATCAATCAATCTATCAACCTATCTATTAATCTGTCAATCAATCTATTTATCAATCTGTCTTTCAATCAATTAATCTTTCTATCTATTTGTCTATATATCTATATGTTTGTCTAACTATGTGTCTATTTGTTTGTCTATATATATGGCTATATGTATGTTTGTCTATCTGTTTGTCTAACTATTTTTCTATATGTTGTTTGTCTATTTGTTTATCTATCTATCTACTTTTATAATAATCTATCTACTATTTATCTATATATCTGTCTATCTATCTATTAATCTATCTATTATCTATCTAATTATCAATGAAACTATTGTTTTTTTATCTATCAATCTATCTATTTCTTAAACTATCTATCAATCTGTATATATATCTGTCTGTCTAATTATCAATCTATTTACTATTTATCTATCCATCTATTTATCTATATCTCTATCTTCTATCTATTTGTTTATCTATAAGTCTATCTATCTGTGTATAAATCAATCTATCTATCAGTTTATCAATCTATGTATCGATTTTTCTATATATATGTCTATACAAATATTTATTTATCTGTTTATCAATTTGTCTATCCATCTATATATCAATTAGTGTATCTATCTATCTATAGAATAATTTATCTTTTTGTCTCTCTATATGTCAATTTATTTGTCTATCTATCTGTCTATCTATCATTCTATCTATCTATCTATCTATTTATCTTTCTGTCTTTTTATTTATCTATCTATCTAACTAACTACTTAATTATTAATTTGTCTATTTATCTATCTATCATTCTGTGTATCTATTCTATCTATTTATATATATGTCTATCTATTTGAATATTTCTCTATTTATTAATCTATCTATCCATCTATCTATCTATCTATCTATCTATCTTTCTTTCTTTCTATCTATCAATTTGTCTATCAATATATATATTTATCTACCTTTCTATATATCTATATATCTATGTGTCTGTCTGTGTATCTATATGTCAATCTATCTGTCTATATATATATATCAGTCTCTCTATTGATCTTTCTATTTGCCTAACTATCAGGCAAATGTCTATTTATATGTCTATCTATTTATCTATCTATTTGTTTGTCAAGCTGTCACTATATTAATCTATCAGTTTGTCAGTCTATATGTCTTTCTTTTTGAATATATGTCTATCAAGCTATTTATCTATCTACATATCTAGCTTTCTATTTATCTATATGTCAATCTATTTATCAATCTTTTTGTCTATCTGTCTATATATCTATCTACTATCTATCAATCTATCTTTCTATCTATCTATCTTCCTCTTTATCTCTATATCTATCTATCTTTTTATCTTGTTCTCTTAACTATCTAACTCTCTATCTATTTATCTTTCTATCTCTATATCTTTCTACCTCTAATTCTTTCTATCTCTTTAGCTTTCTACCTATCTATTTCTCTACCTCACTATCTCTGTATCTTTCTATCTCTATATCTCTATACCTCTCTATCTCTCTACCTAGCTAACTACCAACCTTAATACATACCTACCTCTCTAACTAGCTAGCTACCAACCTAACTAGATATCTATCTATCTTTCTATTCGTCTATCTATCTATCTATCTATCCATATATATATATATCCTTCTATATGTCTACCTATATACCTATTTATTAGTCTATCTTTTTTTTATCTATCTCTCCATCTCTTTATCAAAATATATGTCTATCTGCCTATTTGTCTAATTGTCTCTCTATCTCTCTATTTATATCTCTTTCTCTTTATCTATATAGCTACCTATTTATCTATCTTTCTATCTTTCAATCTTTCAATATGTATATCTGATTATATGTCTATCTATCTATCAATCAAATTATTTGTCTATTTGTTATCTGTCTAATTATTTATCTGTCTATCTATCTTTCTACCTATCTAGCTATCTATTTGTCTACTTATATATATGTCTATCTATATACATATCTATATATCTATCTATCTATCTTTATATCTATCTATCTTTATGTCTATCTTTCTATCTATCAATTAGACTATGTGTCTACTTGTCTATCTATATGTCAATCTCACTATCGATCTATCTATTTATCTTTCTATCTATATATATTTCTATATGACTATATGTATATATATCAATCGATCTTTTTTTCTTTCTATTTGTCTATGAATCTTTATATATGTCTACTTATTTGTCTATCTAAAGGGTCGTTATATCTATTTATCTAACTAACTAACTAACAATCTATTAATTGATATATCTATCTATATGACTATCTATCTATCTATCTAAGTGTCTATCTATCTATCCATTAGTCTCTCAATCTAACTCTATGTTTGTCTATATGTTCATGTCTATCTGTATGTTTGTCAATATATATGTATGTCTATCAATTAATCTATATCTTTGTATATCTATCTATATGACTATCTATCTATCTATCTATATATACTATCTATTTATATACCTTTGTGTGTGTCTATTTGTCTATTTATTTTTCTATCAATCTATCTATTTATCTGTCTATCTATCTATTTATTTATCTATCTATCTATCTATATATCTATCTATTTATCTCTATATATATCTATCTATATATTTAACATCTATCTATCTATATATATAACTGTATGTCTATCTATATCTCTATTTATTTTTAAATTTATGTGTCTATATATATGTCTATCAATATGACTATCAATCTATCTATCTCTCAATCAATCTATCTATCAATCTATCTATTAAATTGTATATCTATCTATCTATTAGTTATCTATCTATCTGTTAATCTTCAATCTATCAGTCTGCTAGTCTATATGTCTTTCTGTTTCTCTTTCTATCTAGCTATCTATCTCTCTATAAATATAGCTATTTATCTTTCTATATGTTTACTTGTCTATTTGTTTTATTGTTGATCTGTCTATAAGTCAATCTACTATCTATCTATCAATCTATCTATCTATATATCCTTATATCTTTCTTTCTTTCTATCTATCTTTCTATCTCTATATCTTTATTTCAATATATCTATCTAACTCTCTATATCTCTATCTCTCTATCTCCATATCTCTCTACCTCTCTATCTCTCCATCTCATTAGCTCTATACTTATCTATGTATCTACCTCTTTATCTATTTATCTTTCTATCTCCCAATCTCTTACCTCTATATATCTCTTCCTACCTAACTACCTACATAAATACCTACCTACCTTGCTAGCTACCAAAGAAACTAGCTATATGTCTATGTGTCTAATAATCTATCTTTCTATATGTCTACGAGTCAACTTGTCTATTTGCCTATTTGTCTATCCAAATATCTTTTTATATCTCTATCAATCTATATGTCTATCTGTCTATTAGTTTATCTGACTTTCTGTCTATAATTTTGTTTATCTATCACACTTTCTCTCTATCTTTCTATCTATCAATATATTTTTTTATCTATCAATCTATTTGTCTATCTATCTATATGTCTATCAATATATCTATCTATATGTAATCTGTCGATCTATATTTTTGTATAAGTATCTATATATCTATGTATCTATATTGCTATTAGTATATTTATCTATTTATATATCTATCTATATATCTATCTTACTAACTCACTATCTATCTGTCTATCTATCTACCAAATTATATGTCTAAATAACTATATATTTATCTATCTATTTATTTGTCTCTCTATTTGTCTTTCTATCTTTCTATATATATATATATCTATTTGTCTGTCTTTCTGTCTAAAAATTTTTCTATCTACTTATTTATCTATATGTCGATCTTTATTATGTATCTATCTATCTGTCTAACTATCTTTCTATATGTTTATCTATTTGTCTATCAATCAATCTATCCGTGTATCAATATATTAATTAAATTGTCTTTCAATCTACATATCAATCTGTCTATCACTCTATTTATAAAGTTGACTATTTATTTATCTATCAATCTGAATATCAATCTATCTGTCTATCTATTGGTCTATCAATCTGTCTATCTATCAATCAATCTATCTGTCTATTTATCTATCTATCTATTTGTCTATCAATCAATAAATCTATCTATCTATATGTCTATCAATCTATTTATCAAATTGTTTATATATCTATTTGTCTACCTGTATGTCTGTCCAACTATCTATCTATCCATCTGTCTATTTATTTGTTTTTATTTATCTCTATCAATCTGTAAATGTGTCAGTGTGTTAGCTTATCAGTCAAAATGTCTATCTATATGTATGTCTATCTATCTATCTATTAGAGTGTCTATCTGACTAGCTTTCTATCTTTTTATATGTTTATATGGCTATATATTTATCTATCTATCTATGTATCTATAAATCAATTTATCTATCAACTTGTTTATCAATCTATCTATAATTGTGTTTAGCTATCTAATATCTATCAATATATATATATATATATATATATATATATATATATATATATATATATATATATATATATATATATATATATATGTGTGTGTGTGTGTGTGTGTGTGTGTGTGTGTGTGTGTCTATCTATCTATCTATCTAACTATTGATTTGTCTATCTATTAGCTATATATATATATATCTATCTATCTATCTATCTCTCTATCTATCTATATATAGATATATCTAACTAATTATATATCTATCTATCTATCTGCCTATTTATAAATTTTCGATAAATCTATTTATCATGTCATCAATCAATCAATCAATCAATCTATCTATCTATAAAATTATCTATCTATCTAACTATTTGTTTATATATCTTTCTATCTATATGTCTATCTATCTATCTATCTATCTATCTATCTGTGTGTGTGTGTGTGTGTCTATCTATGTATCTGCCTGCTTGACTATCTACATGATTGATTATTTATCTATCTACATGTCTATTGATTTATTTATATATCTATCTATCTGTCTATCTATATATACACATATCTATCAATCTATCTTTCTATTTATCTATGTATAAATATATCTATTTATTTTTCTAACTATCTTTTTATCTGTCTATCTAGGTATATATCTATTTATATATCTATCTGCCTATTTATCTGACTTTTCATCTATGTACCTTTATTTCAATCTATATATCAAAATGTTTATGATTCTATCTATCAATATGTATATCAGAATGTCTATCATTTGTCTATCTATCTATATATCTGGCTATTGGTCTATTTTTTTATTCGTCTAACTGTAGGTCTATCTATCTATTTATCTATCTATCTGTCAACCTATATGTCTATCTATCTATCAATTATCTGTCAATCTATTATCTATCTATATTTCTATCTATCATATGTATCTATTTGTCTATCTATCTATATCTATCTATCTATATTTCTATCAATCTATCTATCCATTTATCTATTTATTTGTCAATCTATCTGTCTGTCTGTCTTTTAATCTATCTATCAAAATGTCTATCAAGTTGTCAAACTATTTGTCAATCTATTTATCTGGTTATCTATTTGTCTGTCTTTCTGTCTTTCTGCTTGTCTATCTACCTATTTATCTATCTATCTATATTTCTATCGATCTATCTATCTATCTACCTTTCTATATGTCTATCTATCTCTCTATCTACCTATCTATTTATCTAGCTATCAATTTATCGATCTCTCTTTGTATCTCTATATCTATCTTTCAATCTATCTATCTGTTTATCTCTCTATCTTTATATTTATCTAATAATCTATGTATTTTTATATCTATCTATCTATATAACTATCTGCATATCTATCTATATATCAAATTGTCTATCAATATATATATCAATCATCCTATCAATATGTATATCAATTTGTCTATCTATCTATCGATATTTATTTCTATATATATCTCAATCTATCTATCTATATGACTATCAATGTGTCTATTAATCTATCTATCAATTTTTCTTTCAAACTATCTATGTATCTATCTATCTGTATGTCTAACTATCTATGAATCTATCTATTAATCTATCTATCATACTTTCTGTCTATCTATCTATCTTCTTATTTGTCTTTTAGTCTGTTTGTCTATTTGTCTATCGATATGTCGACATATATTGTTATCTATTTGTTTGTTTGTTTGGGTAACTATCTATGTGCTTGATGGTTTATCTATCTATTTGTTAATCTATCAATCTATCTATATATTTGTCGCTCAATCTATCTTTCACTGTCTATCTGTCAGCCTATATGTCTGTCTATCTACTTCTCTCTCTATATGTCTATCTATCTATTTGTCTTTCTATATATCTATTTGTTTGTCTACCTGTTTGTCTCACTTTTTGTATATCTATCTGTCTATCTTTCAACCTTTCAATCTTTTTATCTATCTTTATATCTAAGAATCTATCTGAATATCTATCTGTCTGTCTATCTATCTTTCTTTTCTATATGTATATCTATCTACCTATTTTTCTATCTTTCTATCTGTCCATCTTTCTATATGTCTTTCTATCTATTTGTATATCTGTCAGCCTGTATACCTTTCTACCTATCTATCATTCTATCTAACATTATTTATTTTTTTTTATAAAGTATTATTTTATTAATAATAACTATCTCTTTTGGCGGAGGAATACCGTTAATACAAACTATCATCTACCCTTAGCCCTTTTACACCCATTCTTCAAATAAAATAAAATACATTTGACCAATCTAATAAAATGTAATTTTATTTGTGCTATGGCTATGCTAATCTATGACCCCTATCTTTACTTTTTTGTCCAAGAAGAAATTCTTTCTGTGGGTTAATAACTATCCTTATAATGATAGCTTATCCCTTGTCTTGCTTTAACAATCTTTCGATGAGTATAATAAGCTTTATTTTTCTTCTTTCTATATTTCGGTGATTCATCAGTTTCTTATCTCTTTAAATCTGAATGTAATTCTCCCCCCAGCATTTATAGCTAACTCCTTCCACTGTCTTATATTGATGACTGGAATTTTGAACCTCTTTATAAGTTGTCCTCCCATGTAATTAATTATTGATTGCTATTATTTATATTCATTCACCTGCACTTTTTTCCTGCACAAAATCAAATCTATTATACAGATTGCATCAGACTTAAATCAATTATCAATTTGACTTGTAACATCCCTTCCCTGTTCGGATCAATTATCAATATGACTTGAAGCATCAGGTACAGCTCCATTGCAGTTCTGATTTATTTGAGATGTTCTGCTTTCTTCCATCTTTTTGCTTTTCATTCTTTCACTATCCTCTTTAACTTATACAGAATTGACCTATTTAATACAGACTTCCTATATACAATAGAAACAGACTTCCAGCAACTACCAGCAACACACACTTAATAACACAGACCTTCAGAAAGATAGCACAGACTTCCAGCATATATAATTCCCACTACTAACAATACCATTTAAACATATCTAGCCTTCCAATCAGAATCAAACTATGGACAAGCAGAATAATATGTACATGCAGAGCATACTACATATATATATCCATTATCTTTTCCCAAACCAGTCCCCTGATATTATTTCAATTAATTTCAATATCTTCATTCTTTCTACTTATAGAAAACAATAGAAAAGCAGAAAAAAAAACAAACAGAGAAAACAAAAGCCACTTACCTTATCTCGATCGCCCCTCAGGACCAGGGTGATCTCTTATACGGGCTTATTTTCCTATTTGAATGGAAAGTTCTAATTAATATTTTTATTTTTTCTAATATAAGGTAACTCTTTACTATCAAGTTTTAATATTCCAGTAAATTTGTTTGGTAAATTCTCTACATTATAATTCTGATCACCTTTCTTTTTTCCCTCTTTAGCTAAAATATCTGCTAATGCATTCGCCTCTCAGAAAATGTGCTTTATAGAAAAGTTTAACAATTTCATATCATTTAAAATATCCTCTATGTCATCTTCATATTTCCACATCATAGTCTACTTTTTGATTAAATTAACCACAACTTTCGAATCTATTTGAATATCTATATTTTTAATTTCTAGTTTTCTGCATAACTTAATACCCTATCTTAAAGCTAATATCTTAGCATGAACGGATGAGGATGCTTGCATCTTTCTACTGAAGGCTAATATTAGCATTCCTTTCGAGTCTCTAATAACTCCTCCACCTCCTGCTTCGCCCATATCTCTATCAAAGCTACCATCTGTGTTTAGAGCTATCCTACCTTGAGGTTGTTTTTCCCATTTTATACATATTACTTTAAATGTTTAGGTTGATGTTCTTTTAGATTCTAAAAAATTAAAGTTTCTTTATCCCTCTTCGAGCCTTGACTTTTTATAGGGTACAATTCTGAAATTTTACTTGTTTCTTCTTTAATATCTTTCCAGAAATCTTCTATTATCATCTTATGACCTTCGAATCTACTTTTATTTCTAGCATTCCAAATGCACCTAATAACTAATAATGGCACATTAATTTTAATCCATTTCTACACTGGACTAGAAACTTTTAGGTTAATCCATTTCTGAAGCCTACGTTTCAAGTTTAGATGTTCATATTTTAAATTCATTTCTAAACCTAGTCTTTTCCATAGCTCCGCTGCTACTCTCCCATGTGAAAGGAGATGATCCAATGTTTCAATTTCATTTAAGCAACACCCGCATCTAGATACGAAATTAATACCTTTTTTCTTTAAATTATCGTCAATTGGGATAATATTAGATAAAACTTTCCACATAAAAGTTTTAATTTTTTATGGATTATTATTATTCCAAGCCCATTTGAATAATTTATGTTCGTTTAACTTTTTTCTTAATTCATTTTTAATCATTTTTAATGAGAATGCTCCATCCGAGCTTAAATTCCATTTCCATTCTTTTTTAGTAAGTGTAGAAAATTTATCTACTAATTATTTTTGCTTAAGCATTTGTGTCCATATCTGTGAACACTTACTTTTATTCTTTACTTTATTGATATCATCCTTAATACAATATTTTGCCCTCATAAATTTTGACCATAGACTGTTATTTTCTTTCAACCTCCACCATCTCTTGCTTGCACCTGCTTTTGCTAAATCCATAAGATTAACAAAACCCAATCCAGCTTCTTGAACTGGATAGCATAAGTCTCTCCATTTTTTCCAATGTAATTTATATTTGCCCTCTTTTTTTTCCCCATAAAAAGTTAGCTAATTCTTTTTTGATTTTTTTAATAATACAAATTGATAGTTTAGTTATCATAATATTATGCATTAGAAGACTTTCCAAAACGTGTTTTATTAACGTAATTCTACCCCCCATACTTAAATATTCCTCTTTCCATCCCGAGATTTTTTTTTTATTTTATTTAATAAAAATTCTCAATATACTATCTTAAGTTTACCTTCATATATCGGGCAGCCCAAATAGATCATTTCTTTTTTATTATGGGAGAAGCCTGAAATGTTTTTGATTTTATGAGCTAATGCAATTGGAGCCTTATGTGATATCATGTATTGGCCTTTTTTTTTTATTTAATTTTTGACCCGTTTCTTCCTCCATGCATTTCAATAAATTCATCAGATTATGTAGTGATTTGCTACTGCCATTAGTGAATATAATTACATCATCTGCATATGCAAGACAACTCACTAATGGAGTGTTCCTCAGCTGTCTGAATATGCATATCCTACCCTTCCTCATTTTATCTTTAAGGTTAACTATTAAGAGTTCCAAATAAATGTTAAATAATGATGGTGAAAGTGGATCACCCTGTCTTAAACCTCTAATTGGAATTATTTCTTCTCCTACCTTTCCATTTGTGATAATTCTAGCCCATGTGTTAGAAATACATCTATAAATCAAATCTATCCATGTTTCGGAGAAACCCATCTTTCTCATGATAGAACAGAGAATGCTTCATTCTACTCTATCAAAAGCCTTGGATAGATCCAATTTTATAATAAAAATTTTCCCTCTTGATTTGGATCCTATTTCTCTACTCATCTCTTTAGCCAAGCATATATTTTCTATTATTAATCTATTTTTCATAAAACCGGTTTGTTCTTCAGAAATAATTTTAGGTAAAATTGAATTTAATCTATATTGTAAAATTTTAGAAACAATTTTGTAAATAGTGTTGCATAGGCTTATTGGTCTAAAATCTTCTCCTTTCTGCGGATTCTCTATTTAGGTATAAGAATAATATGAAAACTTCCCCATTTTTTTCCAAATTTAGCCCCACAAAATATACTATTAAGTGCTTTTTCTATATCCTTCTTTATTATATCCCAACATGCTTGGAAAAAATAGTTGTTCCATCCATCCCGTCCAGCTGCACTATCTTTGTTCATACTATATATCACTGTTTTGATTTCTTCTTCTTCTAGATACTTAGTAAGCATGTTATTATCTTCTATGGTGATTTTATTTTCTATGTTTTTTAAAAGTGAATTTCCTTTTAGTTCTCTTGTTCCACTTAATTGATTTTCAAAAAATTTGGTGAAATAGTTTTGAATGTCTGAATCTTTTTCAAGTCATTCTTCCCTATTATCTTTAATACCTCTAATTCTATGTTTCTGATATTTTAACTTAGCTATTTTTTGAAAAAACTTTGTATTTTTATCCCCATCTTTGAGCCATTTAATTTTAGATTTTTGTTTCCAAAAAACTTCTTCCATTAATATTTTTAGATTTAATTCTGCTTGTGCATTGCTAAGAGCACTTCTATTATCTATATTTTGAGTTTTTTCAAATTCTATTTCTCGTTTTAATACTAGTTCCTCTGCATCTTTTATATTTTTTATTATATTCCCAAAAGTATTATTATTCCACTTTTTTAATTCAACTTTTAATCTACTCAACTTATTATTTAATATTTGAATAGGATTTCCGAATGTCACTTTATTCCAAGACTGTTTCACCATCTTTAAAAAATCATGGTGTAAACACCAAGAATTCTGGAATCTAAAGGAACCTCCTATATGAGTAGATTTTTTAATCGTGATTAATAATGGGCTGTGATCAGAGCAGGTTCTGTTTAAGTACTTTACTTTTGTAGAGCCAACTTGATCTAGCCATTTAAAATTAAATAAAACTCTATCCAGTCTCGCCCATATTGTGCCTTTTTTCCTCCAGTTGTTACACCATGTAAATTGTGAGCCTAAAAATTTATCTTCTATTAAATTTGTTTTATTTATAATATCATTAAAGTGAGACATCCCTCCTTTATTAGGTGTCCTACCACCCTTCTTTTCTTTAATGCTTCTAACTATATTAAAATCTCCACCGTTAATCCAAGGCTTTTTTTCCATCGAAATTTTATTCATTTCCTCCCATAATTCTTTTCTCTCTTCTCTTTTATTCTTTGCATAAATTATTGTTATTATTTCATTTTCATCTTGACTTAAGCTAAAGTTTATTAATTGATTAGTTTCTTTTAATATTTTTATATGTAAGTTATCTTTCCATAAGATCGAAATTTTTCCATTATTATTAGCATACCCATTTTCAAATCCTAATAAATTACTATAATAATTTAGATGAGCTTTATCCACCATGGGTTCAGCTATCGAAATTAGATTAATTTTATGCATATATATTAGTTTTTTAATCTATTTTTTGAGGGGGGGGGGGAGCGGTTTGCTATTCCCCTAATATTCCAATAGATGTACTTATACATTTCTTATGGATTTAGCCTGTGCTCTAGTGGTGCATTTAGTTTCGTATACCTTATTCAAATGCTTTTTTTTCATGCTTCTAGGTATTCTTATTGAGTTTAATTATTGTTACTTCTCTTCCTTCCAAACCCTACCCAATTGAATGACCATTATTTTTAGTTCTTCAATTACCCAATCTCTATTTCTCATTTTTTGTTTTATCTTGAGTTTTTCTATATTAATGTCATCATTATTGATTCTAATTTTCTGCTCATTGTCTTCCCCATCCGTATAGAGGGAAGTCAAGTTTTTATTTCTGATTCCTCATTTAAATCTTCTTCAACCAGCACAGCCCAGCTTTTATTTTTTTGTTTCTTATTTTTCATTTGATTTCTGGTTCTCCTATTTAGCTCTGAAATTTTTTTCATCATTTCTTTCCTTTTAGCATTTTCTATGGATTCTGTTCCTTCCTATTCACTATTTTGCCTATTATATTCAATTAATTTTTGATCTTCAACTTCTTTATTTTGTATATCTGTTTGGACAATGGGTTGAGGTTTTTTTTTGATATTTAACCATTTCTCCTTTACTTTCAAATGCTCTTTTCTTCTCTTCTAGATTCTGTTTATTTTCATTTTTTTGTTAACCAAACATACCTCTATAGCATGACCCATCTTTCTGCAGCATGCACAAAATGGAGAGAGGTATTCTGGAACAATAGTTTGCCAAAAACCACCTCCTTCTGTGTTTCCAATCCAGATACGATGAGGAAGAGATTTCTGTAAGTCCACCTCTACACAGATTCTTGCAACACTCGGTCTAGAGAGTGTTTCAGTAGCACCATCAAGAAGAAGAGGAGAGCCCAAAACACACGCAATACGATATAATGTCAATTTATCAAAATAATGAATCAGGAGCATAGGTAATAGAATCCATACCGGGGCCAACGATGATTCCTCCCTTGTGTTAAATTCTGGAGTCCATTTAAAGGTTCTCATGGGGTATCCCATGATATACCAAACTCCTTTCAACCATAAGCGATGGAAATCCTCCTCGGAATGAAGTTGTAATAACACATGCCTCTCATCAATCAATCCAATTTTAATCAAGGTTTTGAGTTTCAGTGATTCGAAGAATGTCCTGATATCATCAATACGTGGCCTTCCATGTGAAAATTTTCCCACAAGCGTGTGTGTGTGAGTTGTAGAGAGCTTATGAATTTCCTCGACCGAGAAGAATATCGAGGGTTCCTCGATATTTTTTTCTTGAAATTGCGAGAAGCTCGCGATAGGGGGCGCGGTTTTTCTAATAAAATCAGAAAAGGACTTCTTATTAACTAAGTAATCCAATTCCATTGCAATTATCTCAAAACTTGCTTCTTCTTCTACCCAATTGCAGGTTTCTATCTCTAGGAAACTATTTCTCTCTCTAACAAGTTGAGAGCATTTCAAGAAGGAGATGTCTAAGTATGTATGATCTAACATTAGGTTTATCTCTATATCTTTCAATATATATATATATCTATATGTTAATACATTTATCTATTTATCTTTCTATCACTCACTCTATCTCTCTATCTATATTTATGTGTCCCTTTATATCTTTTGATCTATCTATCTAGCTGTCTATTTTTCTATCTATAAATTAGTATATCTATATATCTGTCTATCTATCTATCTATTTGTCTATCTATCTATCTGTCTATTTTTAAATCTATCTATTGATTTATGTGTCTATCTGGCAACATCTCTATTACTCAATCTTTCAAACTGTCTAGTTATTTATAATTCTATTTGTCTATAAGTCTATCTGACTATCTATCCTTTTGTCTTTCTATCTATCATTTATTTGTCAATCTATCTATGTATCTATCTATCTTTCTATCTATTTATTTGTATATTTGTCTATTTATTTATCTATCTATATATCTGTCTATCTTTCTATCTATATCTCTCTATCTTTCTATCTATCTAATTGACTATATGTGTAACTTTATATGTTTATATGTTTACCTATCTATCTATATTATATAATTATCTATATATCTGTACATTTGTCAATCTATATGTCTATATATCTATATATCTATATGTATATCTTTATGTCTATCTAACTAACTATATGTATAACTATATATCTATCTACCTATCTATTTGTTTATCAATCAATCTATCTTTCTATCTGTTTGTGTATCTATCTATCTATTTATCTGTTTATATATCTCTTTGTCAATCAATCAATCTAATCTATCTACCTATTTATCTTTCTATATGTCTATCTGTCTGTCTATATATATGTCTATCTTTCTGTCTATCTATTTAAATATATTTCCATCTATCTCTAAATCTTTCTATCTGTATTTCTTTCTATTTATCTATTTGTTAATCTATTTGTCTAATAATCTTTCTATCTACACGTCAATCTATGTATCTTTCTTTCTAATCTTTCTATCTTTATGTGTATTTATTTTGTCTATGTATCTGTGTATCTATCTCTCGATCTATTTGAATTTATTTCTATGTATCTCTCTATCACTCTCTTTAGATCTTAATATCTCTCTAAATCTCCTCTCTACTTTTCTTTCTCTCTACCTCTCTATCATTCTATCACTCTATTCTCTACCTCTCAATCTATCTATCTATCGATCTATCTATTAATATGTCTATCTATCTATCTATCTATATGTTTATCTTTCTGTCTATCATTCTATCAATCTTTTTGTCTATTTATTTATATATTATTATATCTATTTATCTATCAATATATTATTATATCTATCTATCTATATATCAATCAGTGTGTGTGTGTGGTGTGTATATATATATATATATATGTATATATTGTCTATATATATATATATATATTTTCTATATATATATATATATCTGTCTGTCTGTCTATCTATTTTCTATCTATTATCTATCTATTTATCTATCTATCTATATGTCTATCTATATATCTATCTATCTTCATATTTATCTATCTTTCTATTAGGATATCCATCATCTATCTTTTTATCTTTCTATCTTTATATCTATCTATCTTTCTATCTATCTAAAAATCTATCTATGTATTGATCAATCTATCCATCTATCTAATTATCATACTATCTATCTATCTTTCTATTTTTATATGTCTATTTATCTATCTGTCTGTCTGTCTATCTATCTATCTTTCTATCAGTGTATGTCTATCTATCTGTCTATCTAACAGATTGCATGTCAATTTATTTGTATGTTAGTTAATCTCTAAGTATGTCTATTTGACTATAATTTTGTCAATCTATATATCTATATATCTATTTATCTAGATTTCTATTTGACAATTTATATATATTCTTATTTATCTGTCTATCTTTTTATCTATCAATCAATCAATCTATCTATATATATATATCTTTCGATCTTTCTACCTAATAATCAATAAATCTATCTATCTATATATTTGGCTATCTATCTATCTATCTATCTATATATCTTTATTTCTATCCATCTCTTTATCTGTCATTCTCTTTTTTTATCTATCTGTCTATCTATCTATATATCTATCTGCCTATCTATTGGCCTATCTAATTGTTTATTAATCTGTCTATCTATCTGTCTATCTATTTGTCTATCTATCTGTCTGTCAATATATCTGTCTATTTATCTTCAATCTATATGTATATCTATCTATCTATATATCTATCTATCTATTTATCTATCTTATCTTTCTTTCTTTCTGTCTATCTATCTATCTATTTAATTATCTATCTGTCTATCTATATATCTATCTTTCTATCTATCTAACTTTCTATCTGTCTGTATAACTATCTTTCTATATGTCTATCTATCTGTCTATCCATCTATATGTCTATATCATTATTTATCTATCTATCTATATATCTATTAGTCTATCTATCTTCTATCTATCTATCTAACTATATATCAATCAATCTAATAAACTATTTATCATCCTATCTATCTGTTTATCTATTTGTCTTTCTCTCTCTCTCTATTTGCCTTTCTAAAAGTCTATCTATCTATTTATCTTTATATGTAATATTCTTTCTATCTATCAAGTTATCTATCTATCTATATTTATCTCTATATATTTATCAATTTATCTATCAATCTGTATATCAATCAGTCTATAAATCTATATATCTATATGTCTATCAAACTATCAATGAAACTATCAATCAATCAATCTATAAATCTATCTATCAAATTACTTACAACTTCTATATATCTATCTATCATAGTATCTATCTTTCTATCTATTTTTTATGTGTCTATGCATCTATTTGTCTATTTATATGTCTATTTATTTAATTGTATGTCTATCTTTCTATCATTCTCTCTATCTTTATTCCTGACTATCTATCTACCTAACTATTTATCTATCTATCTATAAGTCTATCTATATATCTATCAATTTATCTGTCTATCTTTCTATCAGTGTCTACCTATCTATTTGTTAGTTTACATCTATGAATATCTATTTTTCTATCTATCTATATCTATGTAAGTATGTTTATATATTTGTGTTTCTGCATATCTTTAAATGTACTATCTTTTGTTTGTATGTTTATATTTCTTTAGATTTTTCTATCTTTCAGTCTTTATGTATTTTTATATTTCTATCTTTCTATATTTTAGTCTATCAGTCTGCCAGTCTATCTATATATTTGTCTAACTATATATATATATATATATATATATCTATTTGTCTATCTTTCTATCTATATATCTATCTATATATCTATTATTCTATCTGTTTATCTGTATAACTATCTATTATTCAATCTATCATTCTATCTATATCTTTTATATTTATATATATATATATATATATATATATATATATATATATCTCTCTCTCTCTTCTATGCCTTTGTATCTATCTATCTATTCATCTATCTATCTCTCTATTTAGCTATTTATATATCTATCAATCTATTTTTCTATCAATTTGTCTATTTATATTTTTATCAATCAATCTATCAATCTGTCTATAAATTTATATATCAATTTGACTATCAAAATATGTATCTATTTCTCTATTTATCTGTCTATTAATCTATCTGTCTATCAAACAATCTATATGTCTATATATCTATCTATCAATCTATTTGTCTATCTATTTATATAATTATTTATATATCTTTTTATCTGTCTATCTATCTGTCTATCTGTCTTTCTATCTATCTATCTATCTATCTTTCAATCTATTTGTCTATCTATCTATCTATCTAACTATTTGCCTATTTATCTATCTATCGATTTATCTATAAATCTGTCTATCTATTTGTCTGTCTATCTATCTATAAATCAATCTATCTATCTATCTCTCTATCTTTCTATCTATATATATATCGATCTCTCTATATATCTATTAATCTTACTATATATCTATCTATCTATATATATGTCTATTTATATCTGTATCAATCTCTCTATGAATCTATATATCTATCTCTCTATCAATCTATCTTTCTATCTATTTGTATATCTTTCTTTCAATCAATCTTTCTATCTATGAATATGTATATCTATCTTTATATCTCTCTTTCTATCTATCTTTATAATAATCTATCTATCTGTATATTTATCTATCTATGTGGCAATCTATGTGTCTATTTCTCTCTATAAATCTATTTATCAATCTGTCTATATTACAATCTATCTATCTATCTATTTGTATAATTTCTATATGCCTATCTATTGTCTTTCTATATATCTATATGTCTTTCTATCTAACTATATGTCTATCTATCTACATGTTTATTTATTTTTTGTCATATGTCTACCTATGTATCTGTCTATCTACCGATCACTCTATCTATCTACTAGACTATTTATCAATTTTTTTATCAATCTATCGAGCAATTTATTTTTCTCTCTATCTCTATCTATATATATCTATATGCATTTTTATCTTTATGTCTATCTATCTATCTATCTATCTACCAGTATATTTGTATATTTTTCTATCTATCTATTTATCTTTCTATCTATTAATCTACCTACCTAGCTAGCTAACTACATATTATTCTATCTAACTAACTAACCATTTATTTATCTATATATTAGTCTATCAATTTATCTATTTACCGATCTATCTGTCAACCTTTCTATCTTTATATCTTTCGATCTATCTCTATCTCTGTATCTATTTATTTATATATTTATATATTTTTCTATCTATCAATCTATATCTTTTTTTTGTCTGTATCTCTATCTTTCTATCTATATTTCTATTTATCTATATATCTTTTAGTCTATCTATCTTTCTATCGAAATATATACATATCTATCTATTTATCTATCTATATGTCTGTCTGTCTATCTGTCTCTCTATCTATCTGTCTGTCTGTCTATCTGTCTATCTCCTTATCTGATAATCTATCAATTTGACTATCTATTTATCTCTCTATAACTCTATATAACTAACTAACTATCTGTCTATCTTTATATATGTCTATCTACCTATCTGTCTATAACTCTATCTATTTATTTTATAATCTATCTATATGTTTATCTATCAATCTAGATACATGTCTATTTGTCTATCTATCTATGCATATACTTATCTGCCAGTCTATCTACCTATCTTTCTATCTATCTATTTGTCTATATTGCTTTTAGTCAACCTATCTATCTCCATTTTTGTCTAATTGTCTTTTTTTTATATCTTTCTATCTATTTATCTATTTATAATTATGTGTTTATCTTTATGTATTTATCTATATATATATATATATCTATCTATCTTTATATCATTATGTATATATATATATATATATGTATCTATATATCTTTCTTTCTGTCTATATGTAGGTCTATCTATCGATCTATATATCTATCTGTATGTTTTCTATCTTTCTATATGTATGTATGTTTGTATATCTACCAGCATGATTGTGTGCATGCCTGATAATTGATCTATCTGTTGGTCTGTATATCTATATGTCTATCTGTATATATGTATGTCGATCTAACTATTTCTTTCTTTGTATGTTTATATATCTATCTTTATATCTATCTGTCTATCTATCTGTCTATCAATCTATCTATCAATTTATCTATCAATCTATCTATCTATATTAATATCTATCTGTATATCTAATTGTATATCTATCTATCTATAAATATATATATATATATAACTATCTATCTATCTAGCTTTCTTTCTATCTATTTATATATCTATCTATCTATTTGACTATATATCTTTCTTTCTATCTTCATAATAATCTATATATCTTTCTATCTATATAACTATCTATCTGTCTATCTATATTTCTATCTATATTCCTATCTATTTGTCTATCTATTTATCTATTTATCAAACTTATTTTATTATCTTTTAATAAATTTTTCTATCAATCTTTCTTTCAATCTATTTATCAATCTATCTATTAATCTCACTATCAATCCATCTATCTATCTATCTATTTTTTTCAATCAATCTATCTATCTATATGTCTATCTATTATAATCTATGTATCTGTATGTCTTAATATCTATCAGTCAATCTCTATTTATCTATCTATCTATAAATCTATCTGTCTATAATCTATCTATCTATCTTTCTTTCTATTAATTTGACAAACTTTCTGTCTATCAATCTATATCAATATATCTATGAATCTGTATATCAATCTATCTATCAATCTATATATCAATATAACTATTAAAATGTCTATCAATCTATCTATCAATTTATCTATCAACTCTATATCAATTTGTCTATAAAATTGTCTATAAATCTGTCTATAAATATGTACATCAATCTATCTATCTAACTAGTTTTCTATCTATTTATCTGTCAATCATCTATCTATCAATCTGTTTATCAATCTATTTATTAATCTGTCTATCATTCTGTCTATTAATTTTACTATTAATCTGTGTATTATATGACTAAGAATCTATCTATTAATCTTTCTATCAATCTATGTATCAATCTATATATCATTTTGTCCATCAATTTGTCAATTTATCTTTTATATATCTATCTATCTATCTATTTATCTATTGTCTATCTAATTATCTATTTATCAATCTATCTATCAATCTATCAATCTAACTATTTAACTTTCTTTATATCTATGTATCTATCTATTTATCTATCTTTCAATTGTCGATATACCTATCTATCATTCAATCTATCTATTTATCTATCTATCTATCTTTCTATCTTTCTATCTATATATCTTTCTATCTCTCTATTGATCTATCTCTCAATCTTTCTAACTATCTGTGTGTCTATCTATATGTTTATATATCTATCTATCTATAAATCGATCTATATTTATATCTATCTATAAATCAATATATATGTCTATCTATCTATCTATCTATCCATTTATCTATTTTTCTATCTATATTATCTATCAATTTATCTATGTCTATCTATTCTATCAAGTTGTATGTCTATTAATCAATCAATATATCTATCTATCTATCTAGTAATCTATCTATCTATATTTCTATTTATTTGTCTGTATATATATCTATGTATCTTTTTATATTTCTATATGCTTAATTGTTTACATGCCTGATCGACTTTGTATCTATAAGTCTATCTATGTATCTGTATATCTTTTTATCTATTTATATGTCTATCTATCTATCTATTTATCTTTCTGTTGATCTTATTTGTCTATCAATGTATATATCTATATTTCTACCTCTTTATATATCTATCTATCTATTTATCTAATCATCTCTCTATAAATCTATCTTCTATATATTTGTCTATCTGTCTATCTATATCATATATCTATCTATATGTTTATCAATCTTTTTATCTATCTATCTATTTATACGTCTATATATCTTTATAACTATCTATCTTACTATCTATCTATCTATCTATCTAACTATCTATCTTTATATTTAACATTTTTTCTATCTATATGCCTTCTATCTATCTATCTTTCTTTATTTCTATCTTTCTAATAATCTATCAATCTATTTATATATATGTCTATCTATCTATCTATCTATATATCTATGTGTTTTTTTATTTATGTATATATTTATCTATCTGTCTATCTTTTTGTCTATCTATTTGTCTATTTGTCTATTTGTATATATATCTATCTATCAATCTATCTATCTACCTTTCTATTTGTCTATCTTTTTAACTATCTGTCTATCTATCTATCTTTTTATCAATCTATATTTGTATTTATATGTCTGTCTATCTATTTTTCATTTAATCATTCTATCAATGTATCTATGAATCTATCTATTCTATCAATCAATCTATCAATCTATCTATCTATCTGTCGATCAATTTGTCAATCAATTGGTCTATCAATCTATCTATAAAAATTTTTAATAATTTTTCTATCAATCTATCTATCAATATGTCTATATATATATATCTGCCTATCTTTTAGTCTATCTATTTGTCTATCTTTCTATCTATATGCCTATCTATTTCTATATCTAATTGTCTATTAGTCTTTCAATCTATCTGTCTTTCAATCTATCTATCAATCTATTTAACTATCTATCTATTCATCTATCTATCTATTTTTTTATCTATCTATCTATCTATCTATCTTTCTGTCTATCAATTTTTCTATCTAACTATCTATCTATCTAACTATATATCTATCTTTCTTTCTTTATTTCGATCTCTCTATCTAACTATTTATCTATCTATATGTCTATCTATCTTGTTTCTCTCAATCTAACTGTCTATCTATCTAATTATTTATCTATCTGTATCTCTATATATATGTCTATTTATCTTTCTAATAACATACATATCTATTGGACTAGTTATCTATATATCTATCTATATGTCTTTCATTATATTTATCATCTCTATATCAATCAATCTATATATCTATCTATATATCTATCTGTCTATTGATCTCTCTATCAATTTATCTATCTATCTATCTGTCTAGCAATTTTTCTATTTATTTTTCTATTTATTTTATATTAATTTATCATTTAATCTATGTATCTATCTAACTAACTAACTATCTATCTATCTATCTATTTATCTATCTTTATATAATTATTTTTATCTATTTGTCTATCTATTTGTCTATTTATGTATTTGTCTATCTATCTATCAAATTATATGTTTATCTGTCTGTCTACCTATATATCTATCTATCTTTCTATCTATTTTTCTATGTATTTGTCTAGAAATCTATCTATCAATCAATATATTTGTCTGTCTTTAATCTATCTATCAATTTATATATCTATGTTTCTATCTGTCTATTTGTTTTCTTGTTTGTTCGTTTTTCTCGCTTTCTACCTACCTGATAGTCTAGCAACCTAATTGTGTATATATGTATATCTGTATATTTGTCTATCTTTCTTTCTTTTGTCTGTCTATCATCTATTTGTCTATCTAAATGTCTGTCTATATATTTATATCTATCTTTCTATCTATATGTCTAACTATATGACTGTCTGTCTATCTATTTGTCAATCTATATATCTATCTAATATCTATTTGTCTATCTATCAATTTGTCTATCTATATTTCTATCTAACTATTTATTTATCTATATGTTTGTATATCTCTCTATCTAACTATCAATCTGTCTATCTAGCTAACTATTTTTCTATCTATCTATCTATTTGTTTCTCTATCTGTCTAACTATCTATCTATATTTCTATCTAATTATCTATTTTTATCTATCTATGTTCTATTTATCTATATATCTTTCTCTTTCTATATATCTCTTTGTCAATCCATATGTATATCATTTTTCTATATATGTGCCTATCTATTTGTCTATCTATCTGTGAATCTATCTATCAATAAATTTCTATATCTAACTATTTAATAATCCATATATCTATCTGTCCATCTATCGAGCTGTCAATGTATCTATATATCTATCTATTATCTATGTGTATATCTATCTTTTCATTATCTATCTGTCTAACTATCTAGCAATCTATGTGTATATAAATAAGCCTATCTATCTATCTATCAATCTATTTATCAAACTCTCTATCTATTTGTATATCAATTTGTCATCAATCTTACTATCAATCTATCTATAAATCTACCTATCAATCTAACCATCCATCTCTCTATCTTTTTGTCTATCTATCTGTGTATTAATCTATCTATCTTTCTATTATCTATATATCTCTCTATCAGTCTATCTATTTATCTAGATGTTTTTCTATCTTTCGGTCTACTAATTTGTCTATCTATCTATCTGTCTATCAATCTGTCTATCAATCTTTCAAACAATCCATATATTAATCTGTCTATCAATCTATTTTTGAAAATGACTATCAATCTATTTATTAATCTATCTATCTATTTGTAAATCAATTTATTTATCACTCTATCTATCAATCTTTCTATCATTCTGCCTATCAATAAATCTATCTATCTATCTATCTATATAAATATCTATCTATCTATCAGTCAATTTATGTTTATATCAATATATCTATTTATCTGTTTGTCTGTCTGTTTGTCTATCTATTAATCTATCTATCTATGTGACTATCTATCTATCTATTAATCATTCTGTCTATCTATCTATCTATATATCAATCTTTCTATTAATATGTCAATCAATTTGTCTATCAATCTTTGTATCATTCTGTCTAACAATCTTTAAATCAATCTATTCTATAAATTTGTCTATCAATTTATCTATCAATCTATCTATCAATCTATCTATCTTTCTATTTAGCTAACTATCTATCTATCTATTTAGCTATCTATCTATCTATCTATATTTCTATCTACCTTTCTTTCTATCTCTTTATCTATATGTCTATCTATATATCTATTGATATGTCTATCTACCCATCTATCTATCTATCTATATGTGTATTTATTTTTTTATCAATTTGTCTATCAATCAATCAATCTATCTGTCTATCAAAAAGTCTATCAAAATGTTTTTTTTGTCTATCTATTTCTGTATCAATCTATTTATCAATCTCTCTATCAATCTGTCTATCAATCAATCTATCAATTTGTTTCTGAATCTATATATATCAATCATTCTATAAATCTATTTATCAATATTGTCTTTCAATCATTCTATCAATTTATTTATCAATATATCTATAAATCAATTATTCAATATGTCAACCTATCTATCTATCTATCTATCTCTATGTCTGTCTATCTTTTTATATGTCTATATATCTATCTATCTGTCTATCTATTTATATATACATTTATTTGTCTATTTATCTAATTTTCTATCTATCTTCTATCTAACTATCTGTATATCAATCTATGTATCTGTCTATCTATCTATCTATCACTCAGTCTATCTATCTATCTATTTATCTATCTGTATGTATGTATATCTATCTATCTATATATCAATTTATCTATCTATCTATGTGTATTCTATTTATCTATATATTTATTAATCTATCATTAATCTATCTATCTATCTGACTATATCTCAATCTATTTATTTTTTTATATGTCTGTCTATCAATCTTTTTATCAATATATCAATCATTTTGTCTATAAATCTATATACTAATCTATCTATCCTTCTCCCTATCAATCTATCTTTTTATCTATCTATTTATCTGTATCTTTATCTATCTAACTATTTGTCTATCTATCTATTTATCTTTCTGACATCTATCTATCTATGTGTCAATTTATTTATCTATCTACCATTCTATCTTTCTATCTATCTATCTGTCTATCTATCTGTCTATCTATCTATCTTCTTTCTTTCTTTATATCTATCTTAATATCACTATATCTTTCTATCTATCTATCTATCTTTATGTATGTCTGTCTTTCTATGTATCTTTATATCTATCAGTTTATTAATCTACTTATCTATTTGTCTATCTATCTATCTCTATGTTTGTCTATCTATTTATCTATCGATCCATCGATCTATCTATTTAACTATCTATCTATCTATTTGTTTGTTTATTTGTTTGTCTATGTATCTATCTATCCGTCTATTTGTTTGTTTGCATGTCTCTCTATCTATCTATCTATCTACATGTATATCTATTTGATTAAATATCTATCTATCTATATGTTTGTCTATCTATCTATTTATATGTATATCTATCTATTTATCAATCAATCAATCTATCTATCTATCTATCTATATTTCTATCTATCTTAATATCTCTCTATATGTCTATCTATTTGTCTATATATCTATCTATCAATCCATCTATCTATCTGTCTATCTATTTTATCTATCAGTATGTTTATCTATATATCTATTTGTTTGTCTATCTATTTGCCTGCATGTCTCTCTAATTATCTGCCTACCTGAATGTCTATCTATCTATCTGTGTGTTAATATGAATGTCTTCAAACTATTTGTTTATCTATATGTATATAAATCTATGTATCTATCTGTATGTCTGTCTATATATCTGCCTATATATAAGTCTATCTATCTATATATCTGGCTATCTATCTAATTATATAACTATCTATATATCTTTCTATCTAACTAACTATCTATCTTTCTATCCATCTGTTTATCTATATCTTTATCTATATATCTATTTATATATCTATCTTTTTGTTTATCTATCTATCTATCTATCTATCTATTTCTCTAATAATCTTTTGATCTATATGTCTATCTATATGTATATCTATCATTCTATCAATAAATCAATTAATCTTTCAATCTATATTTCTATCTATATATCAATCTATATATCTGTATGTTTGTCTATCTATCTATTTATCTATCTATCTATATATCTATTTCTCTAATAATCTATCGATCGATCTATCTATCTATATGTCTATTTATCATTCTTTCGATCGATCTATCTATATATCTATTTTTCTATCTATCTATCTATCTATCGATCTATCTAACAATTTGCCTATCAATTGATCTATCTATCAGTCAATTAATCTGTCAATTAATCTGTCTATCAAACTATCAATCTATCTAATTATCTATTTGTTTATGTAAATGTCTTCCTATCTGTGTATCTATTTGACTATTAGTTTATCTGTTAAGTTGTCTGCCTGCCTGCCTACCTAATTGTCTACATTCATGAAGTCTAAAAATCTTTCCATCTGTCTATATATTTGTCTTTCTATCTATCTGTTTGTCTATGTGGTTGTATATCGATATGTTTATCTTTTAATCTCTCTATCAATTTATATCTCAATCTATATATCAATCTGTCTATCAATCTCTCTATTTATCTATCTATCTATCTATATAAATATCTTTCTATCTGTTTATCTATCTATCTATTTATATCTATCTGACTATATATATATCTATCTATCTATGTATCTATTTATCATTCTATCTAACTATCTATCAATTTGTGTATCAATCTGTCTATCTATGAGTATATCAATTTGTGTATTAATCTATCTATCAAACTATCTATCAATTTGTGTATCAATCTGTCTATCTATCAGTATATTAATTTGTGTATTAATCTATCTATCAAACTATCTATATCTCTATTTTTCTATTTGTCTATCTAATTGTCTGTCTATTTGTTTGTCTATCTATCTATTTATCTATCTATCATTCTATTGTGTGTCTATTTATCTGTTTGTCTATATATTTGTTTGTTTTTCTTTCTATATATCTCTCAATCTGTCTGTCTGTCTGTTTGTCTATTTTAATATCTATCAGTCTATCTATCTATCTATCTATCTGTCTGTCTGTCTATCTATCTATCTATAAATCTGTATATCTATCTTTCTTTCTTTCTTTCAATATATATGTCTATTTATCTATCTATCACTTAATCTATCTATTTTTCTATCTTCTTATATATTTCTATATCTATCTAGCTATCAATTTGTCAATATATTTGTTTATTAATCTGTCGCTCCATCTATCTATCTATCTTTTAGTTTGTGTATCTATTTGTTTGTTTGTGTGTTTATCTATATGTCTGTCTATTTGTCTACCTGCCTCCCTGACTATCTGCCTGACTAACTATCTTTCTGTTTGTTTTTGTGTTTGTCTTAATGTTTATCAATCTATTTATTTGTCTATTTTTTTATCTATTTATGTGTCTATCTATCAGTGTGTCTTTCTATATGTGTGTCTATTTGACTCTCTATCTATCTGTCTATCTCTCTGTCTATATATCTATCCATCTTTTTTCTATTATTTGTCTATCTTGTTTCTATTTATCTCTGTATATATCTATTTATATATCTATCAATATATCTGTATATCTATCTATCTGTCTGTCTATCTATCTATCTTTTTATCTTTTTGTTTATTTATCTATCTATATATCGATCTGTTTATCTATCTATATATCTATCTGTCTATGTATCAGTCTATCTATTTTTATATATGTTTATTTATCAATCTATCAATCTATATGTCTATCTATTTATCTATGTCTATATCTATCAATGTATGTATGTATCTATCTAATTATCTATCTAACTTACTATCTATAGATCTATCTATCTATTTATCTATCTATCTATTAGTCTATCTATATGTTTATCTATCTATCTATTTGTTTATCTATCTATTTATCTATCTATCTATTAGTCTATCTATATGTTTATCTATCTATCTATTTGTTTATCTATCTATCTATCTATCTATTTGTTTATCTATCTATTTATCTATCTATCTATCTATTTATTTGTCTATCTATCAACCAATCTATCTATCTATTTATCTTTTTATCTATCTATCTATCTATCTCTATCTATTTATATTTTGTCTATCTATATATCATCAATATGTCTATTTTACTATAATAAAATGTATGATTAGCTATGGAAATTTAGCTATAGAAATAATCCCTAGCTAATTAGTAAAGGATTAGCTAGAGAATTGCAAGAGATGTTTATTTTACATTAAATTACAAATTTTCGATGAATTTGTGATGGATTAGAGTTGGAAATTATAGATTTAAAAATGTCCCTAACTAATATCATCCTAAATTTTAACGCAAAGATTGGTGGGCATATTAGCAAAGACTTAAGAGATTGATTTCCCCTAGCTAATTAGTGGGATACAAAATCCCTCGTTAAATAATATTCTGATTTTTTTTATATTTAATTGCCATTGATTATTCCTTCAATGATATTTTTCACAAAGTATATGAGTTTAGCTATGAATATTTTTCTAGCTATTTGGTCTGGGGATACTTTTCATTTCTAATCTTTAATGATTTAAATTTTTTTATATATTATTTGTTTTAATATTTTGTGTAATTTTTTATATTAAATATATGTCATGGTCTATGGATGAGCAAACTTTGAAAGACACATTCTTCCCATATAATTATAAAAATAAGATATTATAAATAAATAATTTCAAATATATTTAAATACAAATAAAAATTTATATTAATAAAGACTAAAATAACTTTTTTTATGATTATAAAATTTTTAAATAATTATACAAAATATTTTTCCAAAAATTTAATTATGTTACTTAAATATTTGTATTAAATATACATTAAATAATTAATTATATAATTAATCATTTTTAAGATATTTTAATTAATAAATGAACATACATAAAAATTAATACTAATAAAATGATAAAATATTTAATTGTATGACTAAATAAAAAAAAATTATAAAAATACCTGAATTAATGAATAAACAAGTAAATATTGATATTATTTAAAATAAAAATAAAATTTTATGATTATATGAATCTTTTAAAAAAATATTATTAAAAGGTTAAAAATTTTTGAATTATAAAAAAAATTTTAAATTTGTCATAAAATTTAAAAGAAAATAAACTTATATTTAAAGATAAATACATAGATGTTTTAATTACATCAAAATAATTTTGATGATTTAAAAAATAAATATGTTAGTGTAGTTATTAAAACAATACTTCAAGTTTTTTTTAGGATTTCAAAAGAGTTATTTAAAATATAACTAATAAAATTTTTTTGTCCTAAAAATACTTAAAATTATTTTTAGCCCTATAAACACTTTTGAAAATTACTACCAAACTGACCCTAAGTTGATTTGAATTCAAGCTTTATTTCACTGCAAGAAAATATTGATTTAGCTAGGGAAAATTAGCTAGGGATCAATCCCTAGCTAATTTGCAAGGAATTAGCTAGAGAATAGCAAAGAATTAGCTAGAGAATAGCAAGGAATTAGCTAGACAATAGAAAGGAATTAATGTTTTTTTAATGAAAAAAAAATAGCAACGGATTATTGACGAATTAGCGACGGAAAAATTTTTAAAAATTCTGCTAAAGAAATGTGGGGATGTTAACGACGGATCTAGTGACGGATTAGCAACGAAAAATTTTCGTAACTTCCGTTCAAAAAAAGTAGGGATTTTAGCGACTGATTAGCGACGAAAAATTTTTATAAATTCCCTTCAAGAAAAGCGGGGATTTTAGCGACGGATATTGCGACAAAATATCACTCGCTAATAAAAACCTGAAATTAGTAACGGATTTAGTGACAGATTTTTTCTAGCTAATTTTTAGCGATGGATTTAGCAATGGAATTTTGCTTGCTAATAAAATTATTCATTTAGCTACGGATTTAGTGATTGATTTTTCCTTGCTAATAAAATTCTTAATTTATTGACATATTTTTCCCCGCTAATAAAATCCATGATTTAGCGACTGACTTTCCATTGCTAATAAAATCATTGATTTTGTGATGCATTTAGCAACAGATTTAGCGATGAATTTTTCCTTACTAATAAAATCAGCAATTTAGCTATAGATTTAGTAACGGATTTTTACTAGCTAATAAAATCCATATTTTAGCTACGGATTTAGTGACGGATTTTCCCTATCTAATAAAATCTGTATTTTAGCTACGGATTTAGCGAGAGAATATCCCTAGCTAATAAAATCCATAAATTAGTGATGAATTTAGCGATAGAATTTTCGTAGAAAATAAAATCCTTAATTTTGTGACGGATTTAGGGATGAAATTTCTCTAGCTTATAAAATTTGTAATTTAGCGACGGATTTAGAGATTGATTTTCTCAAGCTAATAAAATCTATAATATAGCAATTAATTTTCCCTCACTTATAAAATTCATAATTTAGATATGAATTTAGCGATGATATTTCCTAACCAATATTTAATAATATAATTACTTTTATTAATTATTCATTTTAATATTTTATTTAATTTTGTTTATTTAATTTATGTTATTGGTCTATAGATGAGCAATCCTTGAAACACACATTCTTCTCATAAAATCAAAAAAAAATAATATTATAAATAATTAATTTAAAATATATAAAAATATAAAAAATTATATTAATAATGACTAAAATAACTATTTTTATGATGCATGAATTTTTTAAAAAATTATACAACAAATTTTTATAAAATTTTTAATTAAGAAACTAAATAATTTAAATTAAAGTAACATTAAATATATAATTTAATAAGTATAATAATTTTTTCGATAATTTAAAAATTAAATTAACATACATTAATATTTCTACTAATTTAAATGTAAATTAAGTCATTGAATGATAAAATAGAAAATATTTTCAAAAATATCAGAATTGATGAAAAACTAGTAAATATTAATATTATTATATGTATTAAAAAAATTTTATGATTATAGAAAACTTTTAAAAAAATAAATAATACAAATCTTGAAAATCTTGAAATATAATAAAAATATAATTTTTTTCAATAAAATTAAAAAAAAATAAAATAATAATTATAAATAAATATATAGATGTTTAATCATACTAAAATTTATAAAAATTAAACAATTGAGTAATATTTTTACAATTAGCTTCTAACATTAAGTATTTAATAAAATAATAAATATTATTTTTTTTAATTATTTTCTCACTTTAACTAATTTTTTGAATTTTAAAAATTATTAATTATATCAAATAATATGAAATTTTGTGCGTTTAAAATTATTTCATGTTATCTTTGTAAAAATTAATATGAATTCTTAAAAATTGATAACCATAAAATATAATTTTTTACGGATTTTTTAACATTAATTGTATTTTATAACTTTTAGGCGAGTGGCTAGAAGACAAATCATCTTTTCATTTATATATTATTATATGAAGTTTGTTAATTTTATACCTATTTGATATTTTTTTAAGGCTAAACATATTTTTTTATTTATATATTTATTGTTTAATTAATATTATAATAAAAAATTGTAAGGTATTTGTTTTTCATTTGTACCTTGATATATATATTGTTAAAAATATTTTGATAGTAAATAAAATTAATGAGTATTTTTTTTATTTTATATATATATTTTTTATTTAATGTTTTAATAATTAAAAATATAAATATTATCTTATAATATACATTCTCTCTCTCTACTTGACGCATATCTAACAGTAACAGAGCTGAATTCCTCCTCATTCAGTCTTTATCTCTTGACGCCGATTCACCTAAAATTAATTCGAGGATACAATTTTAATTTATTATTGATTTGAGGTACGTTCATCGATTATCTCGGATTGCTTAATCGAAGAGTAAGCATTATAATTCTATTTTTTTTTGTTTTTGAGTTTCTTCTTTAATCACCATATGGTATGCTTGGATTTCGTATATAAACTTATTCGTATAAATGCTTCATGCATTTGTGATATAATACGTTGTCACTATGTGGTTCTAATTGTGATCTTTTACAACAACAATATATAAACAATATATATACCTAGGTTTGCCGACTTGATATCTACAAAAATAGTATACATTAATATGCATGTGTATTTTATACATAACTAGTATACATACTTTGGTATGCTGACTTAATATTTACAAAAATAGTATACATCAATATGCAAGTATTTTGTACATAACTAGTATGCATACATAGGTATGCTGACTTGATATCTACAAAAAATATTCAAAAATGAGTAATGATTGAATTCAAAAATAAAATATAATAAAATATAATAAATAAATGAAATAAATGAAATAAATGAAATAAATGAAATAACTAAAATAACTGAAATAACTGAAATAAATAAATAAATGAAATAAATGAAATAAATGAAATAAATGAAATAAATGAAATAAATGAAATAAATGAAATAAATGAAATAAATGAAATAAATGAAATAAATGAAATAAATGAAATAAATGAAATAAATGAAATAAATGAAATAAATAAATAAATAAAATAAATAAAATAAATAAAATAAATAAAATAAATAAAATACATAAAATAAATAAATAAATAAAATAAATAAAATAAATAAAATAATAAATAAATAAAATAAATAAAATAAATAAAATAAATAAATAAATAAAATAAAAGTTTAGCATATCAAATTAAATTAAATTGATTATACTCGATTGAACCAGTTTGAACTAATCTACCAACTTCTAGAAAACTCATTAATATTCACACATGTAATTGAAAATAATTGAGCAAGAGTTTCTCAATTCACTTTGAAATGTTCTCATGATATGTGTTGTTGTGTGCTAGGAACCCCAAATCACTTTGATTTATATGCAAAATTCCAAGTTTTTTTATTTTTGATGCAACATTTAGTAAGCCAACACATAGCTTTCACATGTCAAGTCAATCCTTGGCAGGTATACACATCATCATATAATAAGCACACTTTCAAACACTTGGCATTAATGCACGAGAACACACAGTAAGCACATAATTAAATACTTATCACTCATCTAAGCCAAGATATGGAAATAATACATACTAACACATGATATTCATGCAAGTAAGCAAGTAATAAGCTTGTAAGTCAACATATGATATAAAAATAATTATTCTTATTAGTTTTTTCATAGACTTTATTATAATTTTCTTACATGATTAATTTATATTCTTATGGTTGCACTTATCGTTAACAAAGATTATCATGGTGTGTGTGTGTGTGTATAAAGATTTATATTTATCATGTATCTTAATTTTGTAAATTAAATTTATCTCAAAATTATCTCAAACATAATAACTTCATATTTATGTTTATTGAAATAACAAACTTATATTTCTAATAATTTCAATATTCCTTCAATAGATGTCTCATAGTGTGTGATTCCTTGTGATCTCTCTTGTATTAGTGATGAGTGGACTTGTTGAATCAAGTTTAGCGATATTAAAATAATGATTTCATACTAATATAATAAGATCAATATATAGCAATGTGTCATTGACACTCAAGCTAAGAGAGTATAAAATATATGAACCAAACTTTTTTGTACATAATTACTATCAAGAATAATATTTTTAAAAACAAATAGCATGGTAATAAAAATCCGAACCAAAACATGGTAGACTAATTGGAAAAAGATGATGAATACTATAACACTGAAAATATGAGTCCGATCCTCAGATTTTGGATAAGTTTTTCATGGTGCTATCATTTATCATGTTGTTCAGCTATTGGGATGTGAGTTTTACTTATTATAATCATGAAGTCTCATAGCTTATATACGAACCAAATAATAATTTTGGGTTGAGTTTGGGAGAAGGGCAGGTAGATAAAAAAAGTAAAATATTGTAAATCTATAACATTTTTGCTTTAGATAGATGATATAAATCTATTAAAAATATTTAGAAATTTTTAATGTTTATAATCCCCACAATGTCATGCAACACAAAAAAATTTTTTCTACCAAAAATGTTTTAACTTCAATTTATGATTTTATCTATAACAATGTGGTTTATTATTACTCTAACAATTCAACTTCTACCAAATTTATATTAACTATAATTTATACCATTAACAACTGTGGATTATTGATAGTTTGGGTATCTCTGTAATGTTGATGAATTTCATATCATACAAGAGTACTCTCCTTACGACAACATTCGTCAGGATACCCTTTATCTTGCCATGTTAATAACATCATCTTTTAACACATGGTAATTTTTCTGTGCTGTAATATGTTTATTTTAAATAATTTAAAAAATTAATAAATATTAGTAGTAATTGTTAGTTGAATGTTGTAGTTATTAGTTGAGTATCATAACTATTAATTGTAACCTACAATTTTGAATCTATGTTTCGTGTTTCAAAAAATTTGTGGCAGATGTATCTTGTAATAAATAGTAAGAAAGAATATAAGAAAATATGAGAAGTATTATGGAAATGTATGTATCATTAATGAAACATTATTTTATAGTACTAGTGAATATGTGTGAGTACTCTTTTATGTGAGTACTCTTTTATAGTTTAATATGATATAAACATATTTAATAATTATTTTTTAGACAAGAATTATTAAATTTTATTTCATATCTTAATAAAATAAATATAAATTAATATAATTTCAAGAACATTAATACAATATAATAAAAAAATAGTAACATATCATAAAAATACAGCAAAATGAATTATAAAGAACATTAATAAGTTGCAAATAAAAATAAAAATTTAAAAACTATTGAGAATTATAT
This sequence comes from Sapria himalayana, assembly GCA_029783825.1. Lineage (NCBI taxonomy): Eukaryota > Viridiplantae > Streptophyta > Magnoliopsida > Malpighiales > Rafflesiaceae > Sapria > Sapria himalayana. Next base: position 49,477 of record JAREIK010000363.1, on the reverse strand, counting down.
TGTAATATTATATTTTATTATCTTGAGATACTAGGATGAGATGATTCATATAGCTTAAGAGTATTTATAATTTCTTTTTGAATTTATAAGTGAATTTTTATTGTATTTAATATATGATAATGTCATTTTATTTTTTTTATTCATAATATTATATTATTGTGAGATTTTATTTATTTTATTCAGTTGTTTTATTTTTATGGGAATACTCGATATGTAAAGTTTCATCAATCATTTTTATTCATTATGTAAAGGCATGAGTTTTAGTTATATATTATTATTATTGAGTAGTATTTTTTTATATCATTTTTTTCTTTTTCATGCATATATCTTTATATTTTTCCTATAATTATATATATATATATATATATATGGACATGCAGATATATGGAAGAAGTTTATTGTAGAAATATAGTATTTCTTCTCTCTCTCTCTCTAAACATCATTGCTGACCATATTTTAAATATTTATTGAAGTTGTATGACTATATATAAATATATGTATAACTATATAACACACTACATAATTAAATATAGCTATATTTGTATGTATGTATATATATATATATATATATATATATATATATGTAAATCTATATATTTATTTATAACTTTATATATTTAAGTATAACTTTTTGTATGAATATATCTATATATAACTATATTTTTAACTATATAAAAATATTTATAATTATATATACTATATGTTAATAACATATAACTATAAATAATTGTATCTTATTATATGTATTACTATAAAAGCTTTATACATAACTATATTTAAATATATAATTTACAACTTATATTTAATATATATTTGTATATATTAGTATTCAAAAATTATTTTACAATAAATATATAAACCTACATGTATAGATATAAGTTTAACTATACGTGTAACTATATGTATAAACACATGTAACTATATTTATAATTACATGTATAACAACACACAACATTATGTTTAATTATATGTGTATAACTATATATAAATATTTTTAAAACTAAATAAAACTTTATATAATTAAATATAACTATATTTTTAACTATTATATATATATATATATATATATATATATATATATACATATGTAAATCTATATACTTGTATATAACTTTGTATATTTATGTAAAACTAAATATAACTATTCATATGAATATATATATATATATATATATATATATATATATATATATGTATGTATGTATGTATATCTATAACTAAATGTTTAACGATATATAATTTTTTATAACTATATGTATTATATGTATAATAACATATAACAATACATAATTTTATATTATTAATGTATAACCTATATTAAATATATAATTAACAACATATATTTAATATACATGTTTATATATTAGTGTAAAAAATGTATTTTAGTATATCCATACCTATAGATAACTATATGTATAAATATATGAAATTATATGAACAAATATATATACATACATGTATAAATATAAGTTTAACTATATGTGTAACTATATGTATAATCACATGTAACTATATTTATAATTACATGTATAATAACATACAATATCATATTTAATTATATGTGTAAAACTATATATAAATATTTGTAAAACTAAATAAAACTTTATATAATTAAATATAACTATATTTTTAACTATTTATACATATATGTAAATCTATATATTTGTATATAACATTGTATATATTTATGTATAACTACATTTAACTACTCGTATGAATATTATATATATATATATATATATATATATATATATATATATATAAACTAAATGTTTAACGATATATAATTTTTTATAACTATATATATTATATGTATACTAACATATAACTATAAATAATTCTATCTTACTAAAATTATAACTATAAAAACGTTATACATAAATATATTTAAATAAATTAATTAACAACATTTATTTAATTAACATTTTTATATATTAGTATAAAAATATATTTTAGTTTATCCATACCTATACATAACTATATGTATAAATATAAGAAATTATTTGAACAAATATATATACATACATGAATAAATATAAGTTTAACTATACTGTAACTATATCTATAACTACATGTAACAATATTTATAATTATAATATAAAAACATACAACACAATGCTTGACTATGTATAACTATATATAAATATTCTTATAACTATAAATAACTCTATATAAATAAATATAACTTTATTTTTAATTATGTATACATATATATATACATATATGTAAATCTATATAATTGTTTATAACTTTGTATACATTTATTTATATTTACTTATAACTACTTGTATGCATATACCTATATATAATTATATGTTTAACTATATGTAACTATTTATAACTACATTTACTATATGTATCCTAACATATTATTATATATAGGATAATATTAATTTGTTGAACTAATTTGAAATTAAATGGCATAAGTTATAATATCAACAATATGTAAGCACGTAGAATGAGAGTGTCCGTTGATCAGGCTCATATATGGTATAGTACAAATAAGGGTTGCACTCTTACCTAATCCCTGCCCTTGGGCCTCATACTCAATTATTAACTAATGTATGACAAAAGTTGTAGTATATGATAGGTTTATACAGAAGAAATTTTATTTTCTTTTATATAATTTTTAATTCTAACACTGCACTCTCTGTGTCTCTCTCTCTATCCCTCTCTAATTCTTCCAGTCACTCTATTCCTCTTTTTCTTTATGTGTCACACACACTCTCTCTTGTTATTTTCTTTCTCGCTCTCCATTCTTGCTTGTTCACTCTCTCTCTCACCCTCTCTCTCCCTCTCTCCCTCTTTCTCTCTTTCCCTCTTTATCCCTTTCTCTATTCCTCTCCCTCTCTATCTCTTTTCCTCTCTCTCTTTCACCAGTTCACTTTCCTCTCTCTCACACCTTCTCTCTCTTATTCTCTCTCTCTCTCTCCCCCCATCTCCCCATTTCTCTGCCCCTCTCTCTCTCCCCTCCTTATCTCTCCCAACCTTATCTCTCTTTCTCACTTCTTCTCTTCCTTCAAACATTAAATGTCTTTTTTTTGCTTTCTTTTCTTGTGCATTATCATACTTTGCACCCTTTATCTAGTATAACTGTGATATCATTTAATCTTTATCGTGCTAAAAATCACTTTATTTATTAATGTAGATTCTGCAAATGCATTGCCTCGATTTTCATGATATTTAAATTTTAAATATTCAAATATAAGTAATTTTATTTAATTATTTGTATATTTTAAAGTAATAGAATGTTTTATTAATAATAATGATTGGGCATTATTTTTTGTAAATAAAACAGGGCAAAATGAGCTCAGATCGTCAGTGGATGTATAGACGGGTTATTAATGGATTTTTAAATAAAGATTTTTTGACTAGGCTTGAAACTTTCATCAATTTTGCATGTAGTCAATCAAGATTGATGGATGGAGAAAAAATTAAGTGTCCATGTAATCATCGCAATTGTCAGAATATCCTTTTCGTGATGCAAACACTTAAAGATATCAATTGGCTAAATATGGCTTTGTGCCAAATTATTTTATTTGGATTTATCATGGAGAAAGTACAATGGCTCTGAATATTGACCAAAATGAGATTATTAAATCGTTTACTTGTGGTGAAGAATCATCAAACACATACCATAGAATGATCACGGAAGCTGTTGGTGCTGACTTCAATATGGATTACGTGGATGAACCACCTAATCCTGAAGCTCAAAAATTTTATGAAATGCTTAAATCTGCAGATAAAGAGTTGTGGCCTGGTTGTAAAACACATTCGCAATTGTCCCTAGTGGCTCTACTAATGTGCATTAAGTCTGAAAATCATATGTTTGAAGAATTATTAGATCTGGTAACAAAACTGATGAAAGAGATTGTTCCGGATAATAATTTGATCACTAATAACTTTTACACCACTATGAAGTTACTATGAGTAATTAGTCTACCAGTGGAAAAAATTGATTATTGTTTAAATGGATGCATGCTATATTGGGGCGGTGATAGTGATTTAATTAGCTGTAAGTTTTGTGACCATTCTCGGTTTAGGAAGGCAACTATTGTTGTAGATACACGACAAAAATTGAAGGTTGTCTTTAAGAAGATGTATTATTTTCCATTAATTTCTCGATTATAGAGACTATATGCATCAATGCTATAGGAAATGATATAAGATGACATTCCGAGCATGAGGTTGAAGAAGGGGTAATGTGTCATCCATCAGATTCACCTGCTTGGAAGCATTTTAATTATATACATCAAGATTTTGCAGTATAAAGTCGAAATATGAGATTAGGTCTTTGCACTGATGGATTTTAGCCATTTGGGCAATCTGGACAATAGTATTCAACATGGCCAGTGAGAGTGACACCTTATAAATTGCTTCCGTGGTTGTGTTTGAAGGAGTAATATATGATTTTGCCAATATTGGTTCTAGGGCTAAAAACTCTGAAAGACATGCTCGATATTTTCTTACAGCCTCTTATTGCATAGTTAAATCATTTATGGGATGTTGGCGTGAATACATATGATATCTCAAAGAAGCAAAATTTCATTATGCGGGCATCCCTTATATGGACGGTAAGTGATTTTCTTGCATATTCAATGTTGGCTGGCTGGAGTACTACATGACGATTCACATGCCCATATTGCCAGACAAATTCTGATGCATTTACCCTCAAATTTAGTGGTAAATAGTCATGGTTTGATAACCATCGTAAGTTTCTACCTACGAATCATCCATTTCGAAGAAATAGAATTGCATTTCAAAAAAATAAATTTGTGATGATAGTTGCACCAGTAGTTCGTTCAGGAGATGATATTATTACAAAGATTCATATTTTGGGTTTGAAGAAGGTAACTAAAAAAATGCTACTAGAATTAATAGACCAATAGGCATATTATTTAGTTGGAGGAAATGTAATATATTTTGGGACTTGACCTATTGGAAGTCCAATTTAATTCGTCATAACATAGATATAATGCATATTGAAAAAAAAAATTTTGATAGTGTTTTCAACACTGTCCTTAATGAAGACGGAAAAACAAAAGACACTTAAAAATCAAGAAAAAAGCTGAATGATTACTGTTGGCATCCTGGATTGAAACTGAATGAGGAAACAAAAAAATTCCCTAAAGCTTTCTACACACTTGATAAGAAGGCAAGACATATATTGTGTGAATGGCTTAAAAATTTGAAATTCCCTGATGGATATGTGTCAAATATGGGTAGATGCGTGGATATGAAGAATCTTAAGTTATTTGGAATGAAAAGTCATGACTGTCATGTATTTATGCATAGATTAATACCAATTGCATTCCATTAATTATTTTCACTAAGTATTTGGAAGGTCCTTATAGAACTTAGTTTGTTTTTAAAATAGCTAACTGCAACCAAAATAAAAATAGATGACATGGTGTAGCAAATAATTATGATATTTTTTGCACGTTTCAATTTTTTTTATTTTGGTTTTGTTCTTTGCTTTTCTGATTCAAAGTATTCAGGAATTACCACGGTCCTTCCAATGTATGGGTCTCATATTTATAGATTTCAGCTTTATCAAAAAGTGGCCTAGCTTATGTTATCTTTATTATTCTAAAAACATTTTATTTTTGCACTCTCTTTATCTCTAAACATAATTGCAAAACATCTTTTGGTTTTTTGTTGACGCTGCAAGACAATAAAATTTAATTTATGTTTTTTAATGTCTATAATATTTGTTTTTATATATCTGTGATTATGTTTTCGTGTCTTTGAATTTTTTGGGTAGAGTTTTAGCCTATTATAGGTAAGTAAAAGCCTATTTTTAGCAGCGGTAGCATCGGTAGCAGCGGCAGCGATGGCATCGATGGTAGCAGCGGCAGTAGTAGTGGTGGCGGCAATGGCGGCAATAGCATTGGCAGCACCGACAGTGGCAGTGTTAATAGCGACAGCAGCATCGATAACAGCATTGGTAGCTACAGTGGTAGCGGCAGTGGCAGTGGCGACGGCATGAGCGGCACTGGTAGCATGAGCAGCTGCAACAACAACAAATGCGGTATATACCTACGTATATAGTCAGCATATACTTACATATAATACTATTGTATTTTATGTAGATATATACTAAGTATATATGTACGCATAATATAGCAGTTTATATGTACATATACTACAGTTATATATGTACGAGTGAAATACTAGTATATATGTATATATTTACTGCATCAATATATATTTATCAAAACATAGTTTTTTATTTATTTATTTTGATTTGATTTGATGGTTTAAATTTCATACAAATATGTTACCGCATTGTTTCCCATACAAAGCGTGTATAAGTGAAGACATATTTCAACAAACACGATGCACCATGATTCGGACAGCATTTTCACTGCAGAAAGTTAGTGATTAGAGGAGCCGAGGGAGAGAAAGCAACGTCAATGCATTGATAGATTATACTTTATGCAAAGTTGGTGGATACATTGATTAATAAGATGTAATATATTTTTTGTTATTTTTTTGTTTTAGTTATTTAAAATATTGTATTAGAATAAGTTAATAAATGAATTTTTTTTATTTAATTTAAAAGTTTCATTTATAGTTTTAGTTTTTATAAAATTTAATTTAAAAATATTAAATTATTTAATTAAATTTTTGTTTAAACTGTATGACAATCAACCTTAATTTGTGTTTGTTCATATCTATATTAACTGTGTGTGTGTGTGTGTGTATATATATATATATATATGTGAATATGGTTGTGTTTCTCTGAATTTTTTGGGTTGAGTTGTAGCCTATGATAGGTATGTAAAAGCCAATTATTAGCAGTGGTAGTTGTGGCAGCGGCGGCAACGGCTGCAATGATGGTAGTGGCGGCAGTGGCACTAGAAGCGATAGCGGTGGCAGTGACAGCAGTAGCAGCATCAACGGCAGCAGCGGCGTAGGCAGTGGCGGTAGTGGCAGCGGTAGAAGTAGTGGCAGCAACGGAGGCAATAGAGGCAGCTGTAGCATCAATGGCTGCGTCAGCATTGACGTCAGTAGTGACTACAGTGACAGTAATGGCAGTGGCGGTAGTGGAGGCAGCACCGACAGCAGCCGCAGTGGCGGTAGCACCAACAGCAGCCACAGCAGCGGCAGTAGCCACCGTGGCAACGACATCAATGGCAAGGGCGACTGTGACAGTGAGAGCGATAGGAATAGCAACAAATGCGATATATACGTACGTATATAGTCACTATATACGTACGTATAATTCTGTATTATTTTATGTACATATATGCTGAGTATATATGTAATCGGTATATATGTACGCATAATACTACAATTTATAAGTACAAATACTGCAATAATATATGTATGAGTGAAATGCTAGTATATATGTACATTTTTGTTGCTAGTAATATATATTTATCAAAACATAGTTTTATTTTAATTTATTTTGATTTTATTTGGTTGTTTAAATGTCTTACAGATGTGGTACCGCATTGTTTCCCTTACAAAGCTAGTGTAAGCGAAGGGATTTTTCTATAGACATGAAGCACTGTGACTCAGACATCATTTTCACAGTGGAAAGTTGGTGATCGGAGGAGCAGAGAGAGATAAAGCAACATCAATGCATTGATAGATTATACTTTATGCATAGTCGGTAGATACATTGATAACTAAGATGTAATATAATTTTTTGTAGTTATTTAAAATATTGTATTAGAATATGTTATTAAATGAATTTTTTTTGTTTAATTTAAAATTTTCATTTATAGTTTCAGTTTATTAAATCTAATATAAAAATATAAAATTATTTAATTAAATTTTAGTTTAATCTCTATGACAATCGACTTTAATTTGTGTTTGTTCATTTCTATAATAACTATTTTTATATATCTGTGAAAATGTTTGTGTCTCTGAATTCTTTGGGTAGAGTTTTAGCCTTTTATAGGTATGTAAAAACTAATTATCAGCAGCAGTATTAGCGACAGCAGGCAATGGCGGTGGCGATGGTAGCGGTGACGGCAGCGACGACATCGAAAGCAGTGGCAGTGGCTGCACCGGAAGTAGCGGAAGCATCGGCGGGAGCGACGTGAGCAGCTAGAGCAGTGGCATCGGAGGTTGTGGCTGCAGCTGCACTGAAAGCAGTGGTGGTAGCAGTGGCAGCACCGGAAGTAGTGGTAGCACTGGAAATAGTGGCAGAAGCAGTAGTGCAGAAGTAGAAGCGGTGCCAGTGACGGTAGCAATAGCTGCGGCATGCAGTGGCAGCACTGGCAACGAGTGCAGCAGCTGCAACTACGGTAGTGGCGGTGGTAATGGCGGTAGCAGCAGCGGTATTATTGCTGGCAGTGGTAACGGCTACATTAGTGACAGTGGCAGCAGTAGAGAGAGCGGCGGTAGTGGCAACAGTAGTAGTGGTATAATAGCAACAGCGGCATGCAACGAAGACAATAGCAGTAGGAGCGGTTGCGACAGTGGCAACGGCAGTAGCAACAAGAGTGGCAATGGGAGCAGTAGCAAAAGTACCAAATGAGGTATATACGTATGAATAAATTCAATATATACGTACATATAATCTATAGTATTTTATGTACATATATACTGAGTATATTTGTACTCAGTTTATATGTACATATAATACTGTTATTTTTATGTATATATACTTTAGTAATATATGTACACGTGAAATGCTAGTATATATTTACATATATACTATAAGATTATATATGTATCAAAACATGACTTTTTTTTTAAATTTGAGTGAGTAGTTTAAATTTCTTAAAGATATGATACTGCATTGTTCTTCATACAAAGCTTTTATAAGTGATGAGAATTTTCACTAGACATTACGTGTTGTGACTCGGACAACTTTGTCACAGTAGAAAAATGATGATCGGAGTAGCAGAGAAAGAGAAAGCAACATCAATGATTGGATATATTATATTTTATGCACTGTCGGTAGATACATTAATGAATAAGATGAAATAAAAGTTTGTTATTTTTTAGTTTCAATTATGTAAAATATTGAATTTGAATAAGATATTAAATGACTTAATTATTTGGTTATTATAAATTATTTATAGTTTCAATTTTTATTCAATTTAATATAAAAATATTAAATTATTTAATTAAAAAATTTTAAAATAATTAAATTCTGAAATTAATTTTGAAATTAAAATAGCTAGGGAATTTTCCCTAGCTAATTTAGAAAGGGAAATATTAAAATTAGCAACAGATTTTTCATCCTTAAATTTATTTAGCTAGGGACTATATCCGTCACTAAAATTTATAGACCAGCACTTTAGCTAGGGAATCATCCGTCATTATTTTCGTTTAGTGACGGAATATATTATTTATCTTGCTAATTTAGCTAGGAATTTAGTCTTTTTTAGTAAGGGATTTTTCTGTCGCAATCTTTTTAGCTAGGGACACTTTTTGTCACTAAAATTTAGTAAGAAACACTTTAGATAAGAAACCAATCCATCGGTAATCCATCGCTATATCTCGTTTAGCGATGGAAAATGCCCATTTAGTTAGGGAATTATCTCTAGCTATATGGGATTTTTCTTGTAGTGTTCTTTATTCATACTAAAATTTATATGAATTAAACAATTGAATAAGATCATTACTATTAACTTATAATATTCCATTTTTATTAAAATAATAAATATAACTGTTTTTATTGAACTTTTCACATTAAGTACATTTTGAAATTTTATAAATTATAATTTTATATCAAATAATATGAAATTTTATGCCATAATAATAATTTCATATTATATTCATAAAAAATAAATTGAATTCTTAAAATTTTATAACCATTATATATATATATATATATATATATATATATATATATATGAAATATTTTATTATAATATTATATTAATTTTTTTATTTATAAAATAATATCATTTATAGTTAAATAAAAATCTATTTTTTTTATTTAAATTTTTTATTTTTAATAATTTATGTTTACTTTTATATTTTTGTTTCTTTTTTTTTCTATATATTTACATTCATTTTTTTTATTTATAGTTTTTGTGAAATATAAATATGCTAAGGCACACAAGCACATAAACTATTTTATCTATCTTTGTGAAGAGGAAGAGAGGAGAAGCGAATTGGGACTACGTGAGCATGCGTAACTCATACTTCTACATCTTCTTGTTACCAAGTAAGATTAACAATGCTCTTCTCCTTTAGAATATGAATTATATTCCTTTCTTTCTCACAATTTGATTTCCACTGGTGAAGTTTGGCTGGTATAGATTAATCTATTTTAATTTTTTTTTCTTTTTTCCCGAATTTTTATTCTTCTTTCTTCTATTTTCACTTCACTTATTTGATCTTGACTTTCCACCACGAGTGAAACAACATATGGTTAGTGTAAACTTTGTTCTTCTAATGATTAATTTTTTAGGGTTTTATGGATTTAAAATACAAAATGTATGCTTATTGTTTTATGCTTATGTAATTTAAGAAAAAAAAGTATGTTTATTGTTGTTTGCTACTGTAACTTAATAAAAAAAACACCATGAGATATCAAAACAGATTCTCATGTTCAAAACAAAGTAACTCAAGTTCATCAACAGATTCTCATGTGATGTATCTATTTCATTTGTAAATCGCTACTATACAGGTTGCCGGTGTACAATCTATCATTAACTAATAATCTAGTTTCTAATTCCCAATAAATCATTGTTTCTTTTTTTCGAAAGTTTATCATGTGGTTCATATGGCTTGACATTCGAGTTTATGTTAGAAGAATATGAGCATTTCTTAAAAACTTTTCTTCTTTGATTTGGATCTTAGAATTGGATTTAGTGTTGATGGTATTAGATCTGTGTTTTCTATTATTTCTCAGCTGATCACTATTATATTTTTTATTGACTTTTGTTTCTAATTTGGAATTTAAATTCTACAAATTCAGCTATTTTTTTTCTTAATCTTGGTTGGACCCATGATTCTATACATGTTGTTTTAGACATGCACCGTAATATTAAAATTTTGATTATCTAATCATTTTTCATTTTTTTTATTTTTGTGTTTTCTAGGTTATGCACCGCAAGCTTAATATTCTTATTTGCTATAATTATAGATGAATATAAAGAAACATATTGAATTAAGAGGATGTACATACAATTGGGGAATATGAATGCAAATACACCCATAAACTAGGTTGTGCTCCAACTATCACCTAAATCATCATGGTCAGATTTTTTATCTATAATGATGTAATATTTTCTACATGTGCATATATAATCTTTCTTTGTTTCTCTTTATCTCTTTCTCTCTCTCTCTCTTTAGATATATATGTATGTATATATTAATTGATTTTTTGTTCATTGTTGGTGTTCTTTGTTCATCACGAGCAATGGGAAGATAGAGAAGCTTTGTACTAGTCTTCTAGAGTCATTTGTGAGTCAGCTAAAAGTCACTGAATCACTGATAGGTCATGCAGGCTCTTCAATCAAGATCAAAGCGTATCAATGCCATGATCATGAAACTTGCTTTACCAAAGAAACTCTCAAAAGATTACAAACAAGACCCGCCAATTATTTTTTTAACCAAAGTTGATTGCTACTTTTTGTTTTGAAGGTTCATGTAGTTTGTCAATGCACCTAAAGTTTTGGAAACTATTTATGTATTTAATGAGGAGATCTCCCAGCTGGAAGCAGCCCGAAGAATTTACTCTTAGGTAGTATTATTTTTTTTAAATACAATCTACTTTTTCTAGAGAAGATGATTCCAAATTTTATTCACATGGGAAGTCTCATGAAGTTCTTAACTTTGTATTTAGGGAGCTGGAGAACATTCTTCAGGTACCTTTCCTTCACATCTCTCCTCAAAATACACACACGGTTGTACTCTTCGTTATATTTAAGCTCAACTGATGGATTCAATGCCATTTTTGGTGATAGTCCATCAATATTGACTACTTTGCCTCAATTAAAATTAAAATAAATCATGTTTTGATGTGATGATACATTTATTCACTCAATAGTAATAAGCCTCGTGTATAATACAATCAGATATGACCTCTTTGATATATCAATGGTAAGATTTGTTGAGATATATATTTATATACCTTTCTCTAACCTTATGTTAGCCAAGAACCTTGTGCATTGAGTACACATACATTTTTGCACAAACCAAGCTCAACTGATTGATTAAATGTCATTTTTTATTATAGTTATCAACATTGATTACTTTAATTGAATTGACATTAAAATAGATTATATGTATGTGTGTATATAGATATATATAGATATATATGTATGTATATATGTGTGTGTGCGCGTGTGTATAGACATATATATGTGTATATAGACACACACACACACACACACACACACACACACACATATATATATATATATATATGTATGTATAGATATATATATATATATATATATATATATATATATAGTATGTATGTATGTCTATATATGTATATGTATATAGACATGCATGTGTGTGTGTGTTTGTGTAATTGGGTAGTATTTGACCCAAGGCAATCTACCCAAACAACAAGAGGAATGACTTCTTGACCAAACAAATAATGTTATTGATAGCTAATTAGGAATTAGGATTGAACTCGTAATCTTCAAGTAGTTGTGAATTCAATACCCTACCAATCGAACCACCATGCCATTATTAGTTGCAATTATATTTTGATTTTAAAGCATTTGCATAAAATTGAAGCCTAATTTAGATTATTTTTTAAGTCATATCATTAATTTATGAATCACATTATTTAGAAAATTAAAATTTATATGAATAATATATATTATTTCATGATTTTATTTTAATGATGTTTTTTTTTGAGATAATTATATTTTTATTTTTTGATGGATTATATTTTATTGAGATACATAAGTAGTAATATGACTAGATATACTTTATTAAATTTGATCTCTCATAGAAGAATGAGAGATCAAATTAAAGTGGTTGAAATATATGGGTTCTGTTTTGATTATCTCCAAATATATCATAAATAGATAACATCATATATAAACTTTTATACATTTATATAATCATATGATATTATATATAAATGTTTATGCTTTAATATATATTAACATATAACATTATATATAAAATTGATATGTTTATATAAAATATAATGTTATATATAAATTTTTATAAATATGTATAAATGTTTATAAATATTTATACAATATTTACATAACACTATCCATTTATATAATTTTTTATATAACATTTATATAACATATAAAATGTTTATACCTTTTTTAAAACATATATATAACATATATTTTTCTATAAATATATAATATTTATAATGTTTATATAAATTTGATATATATACTATATAATATTTATAAAAGTGTTACATATATATATATATATATTTATATATATGTAACATTTATAATAATATTTTAAACACAATAGTATATCAAAGCCAAAAGTAAGGTGTGGAAGAAAATGAGCTCCAATTGATTCCATTCAAGTGAAAAGGGAAACATTGATGAGTAGATTAACCAGTTGATGCAATGCAAGCCATTGAGTGAACAAGAGGTATTTTTTTGTTGCTTCTTTATGCATATATGGCGTGTAGCATAAATCATGTTGTAATTTGTTTTATATTTTTTAAGTTGGGGTTTGCATATCACATTTGGTGGGATTATTATGGCTTTGGTGATAATCAATATGACTAGGCAAAAATATGCATGAAGAATGCTGCTTCTTTTTAGTTTTCTTAGTTAAAATATGAGTCCGTATTAGGTAGACTTTTTATTTGCATAACTTGAAGGCTTTGAATATGTTGTTTTGGCCCATCATAGAGTCGGCAGAAAATAACATCTAACACCCCAGTGTTAGCTGTTATTTTTTGTGCCACCACTATTAATGTCACCATTACCCCATTTCTACTACTGACTCCATCCTTAGTCCATCAGTGCCACTACCCTCTTGATAACTATAATTCCTCTTGCACATATGCATCATAGTTTGTATTTATTAGGGAAAGCACCCATAGTTTTCTTGCATTTTTAGGTTATAATATTTGGGGCTATTGCTATATTTTTGTTTGCTGAAGAGATTAAGTAGTAGATACGAAGGCATTTTTTTAGCAGCTAATGCAATTCTTTTTTTCATTAAGTTGTGCATGATGAACATCCTCCTCAGTTGGCCAAAGTATTATGTGATAAACTCAACTGGTGTAGAAAGGTACACCTTTTCCACGTGTATGTGTTGCCTTTATGATTAGGATGTTAAAATCAACCAAGAACGATGGAACCCTAAACAAAGACAGCCATGAATAGTGAATGAAACTGATCACTAAACCTTTAATTTGCAAGCCATCCCGATCCTGATCTACCATTTTCATGAGATGACCATATCTCAAGGCTTTGACACTGTCATACTGCTTATGCTATTGCAGCCCAAGAATCTTCTTGATATTTTCATTTTCTCTGTATCTAAACTTAGACATCAATCAGCCATCCTTCACATTAATGTCAATCACTTCTTCGAAAGGAATTGAGGTTCAAAACTTCGAATCCACCTACCTTGCAAGCAAATTCATATAGATATGCCTAATTGATGGAATTAGTAATGTGAAACTTTGTCGGACTGGAAGCCAAAATATTTCATGAGCTCTATATTTTATGTACATCAGATTTTTTTGTGTTTTCTGATCCTTTTTATTCAAAACTAAAATGCATCATGAGTTTCAATTATGGTGTTCAATTCTAGTATCATGCAAGTTCAATAAACTGAAAGATTTTCATCTAGGTAATGTTGATTTCTTCGTCCATATTATGTACGGGTCATTTTTGAAGCTGATGCAGGAGAAGATGGAATACAAGCTTCATTCTCACGATGTGCCATATGGCTCTAGTAGTGGTCAGCAATCTGTTTGTGGATTCTTTCAAGTTGATGATTCCAATAGCTACTAGGTAATGATTTTATTTCTTCCATGTTCTAAAACAGTATATTGGAAATTCAATATTTGTTTTATGGATTAAATTTTGCACTATGATTGGTAAAGGCTATATATGTGCCGCAAAACATGATAATTCTCCGAATCTATATTCATCGTGCATATTGGTAAATGCTATATAAGTGATTGTCATATATATAAATTTTGCTAAATTAATAAGTTGTCATCCTTCGTATCATTTAAATTTGAATAGATGTCTATGTAAGAAATGAAACAAGTGAATAATGAGATGAAAGAAATGAAGAATACAATGCAATAGAAGATGACCTATATGGAGTAACAATTAGTATCCTTGATAAGATAGATAGCACACAGAGTTTTAGCAGAGTATCCACAAAGGAGAGCTTAGCACAAATGCATCAAATAATGATGAGGGTGATGATTTAGTTTCTAATTATTAAATACCTATGTTATGTTTTTATTTTAACCATGTATTTATTGTATCAAATTAATTTATTAACTACTTTTTCATTTTGTTAATTATAAATAATGGCTTATAATATATGTTTTTATTCAATTTATTATAAAAATTTAAAAATATGGAATCAAATTTTTTGTAAAAAGATAAAATGTGAAAATAGCTTTGGAATGAAGATTGCTAGAGAATTTTCCCAGCTAATTTAGCTAGAGAATTTTCTATACAATTTCAATCAAAAAATATTTATTACTATTCTTAATTATGATTAAAATTAGCAAGGGAAAATTTATAATTAGCTAGGAAATTTCTATCGTTAAAATATTTGCTAGGGATTTTTCTCATTAATATTTTTTGATGAGGAGTTTAGCTTGGGATAATTTCTATTGTTAATCCTTCATTATTCTATTTTAGTGATGGAAAAAGCCCATATAGATAGATTAATATACAAATAGATAGAAATATAGATAGATAGACAGATTGATAGATAGAAAGATAGATACATAGATATATAGACAAACATATATTTAGATAGATAAACATACATATATTTAGATAGATAAACATACAGATAGAGAGATAGATAAACATACAGATAGAGAGAGAGATATATATATATATATATAAACATATTGACATATTTTAAGAAAGACATATAGATAGATAGAGATATAGATAAATAGATAGATAATAGATAGATAGATAGACGAATATACAAATAGACAAATAGATAGAAAGAAAGACAAATATATAGATAGATAGTTAGATAGATAAATAGACATATAGAAAGATAGATAGATATATAGATAGATAGACCAAAAGATTGACAGATAATTGAATGATAGATAGATAAATATATAGTCATAAAGAGAGTAATATAGATAGATAGAAAGGTAGATATATAGACAGATAGCTAGACATAAAGATATATATATATATTGACAAATAGATAGATAGATAAATATATAGATAGATACTTAAGCAGATAGATAGATATATAGAAAGATAGATAGATAAATATATATATATAGACAGGTAGATATACAAATATATAAACAAATAGATAAATAGATAGATATATAGATAGTCATATAGACAGATAGATACATTCATAAATAGAAAGAAAGATAGATAGTTAAATATATAGAAATATAGATAGACAAAAAAATAGATATATATATATATAGATAGGCAGATTGATCAACGAATAAATAGACATTTTTATTGAAAGATAGATAGACATATAGATAGACAAATAGATAGGTAGATATATAGAAAGATAGATAGATAGATTAACAAATAAATAGATAAATATATTTTTAGATAGATGATTAGATTGATTGATTGATGGACATATAGATAAATAGATAGATATAGACTTATATATAGAGTGATAAATAAATAGATAAATAGATAAATAGCCAGATAGATATACAAATATATAGCTAGATAGATAGAGATAGATAGATATATAAAAAGTAGATAGATAGATAGATAGATAGTTAGTTAGTTATATAGATAGATAGATAGAGAGACAAAAAAATATACAGCTAAATATATATATATATATATATATATAGATAAATAGATAGACAGATAGATAGATAGATAAATTGTCTGATAGATAGATATATCGATTGATAGATAGATAGATAAATAGATAAATAGATATATAGACAGATTGATTGAGAGTAGATAAATAAATAGATAGACAAATAAATAGATAGATAGACAGGTAGATAAATTGATAGATAGATAAATAAATAGATAGATATTGAGATAAATAGACAAATATATAGTTAGACAGAATGACAGATTGATAGAAATATAGATAGACACATAGTCAGACATATTGAAAACATATAGACAGACAAAATAGAAAGATAAATAGACAAATATATATATATATATATAAATAGGTAGATAGACATATTGACACATAGATAGATAGGTAGGTAGACATATAGATAGAATAGATAAATATACAAACAAATAGACAGACATATAAATAGATAATTGGAATAATAAAAGACAAACAAATAGACAGATAGATAGAAAGCTAGATAAAAAGACATATAGATAGATAGATAAAAATATAGCTAGACATATAGACAGACATATAGATAGACAAATAGAGAGACAGATAGATAGACAAATATATAGATAGATAGAAAAACATATAGATAGATAGATAGATGGACAGATTGAAATTGAGATTAAAAAATATATTGAGTGATTGATTTATAGACACATTAATAGCCAGATTAATAGATAGATTAGTAGTCAAATCGATGTATAGATTGATAGACAAATAGATCAAAAAATTGATAGATAGATAGATTGATTGATTGATAAACAGATAAAATAATAAATAGATAGATATATTTATAAATAGAGAGATAGACAGATAAATAGATAGACAGAAAGATAGATATACAGATATATAGATAGATAAATAGATAGATAGACAAATAGACAAATAGATAGATAGAAAGATACACAAATATATAGATAGAGATATAGACAAAAAGATAGAGAGATATATAGATAGACAGACATATAGACAAATAAATAGATAGATAGATATTCAGATAGATAAATAAATAGAAATATAGGTAGATAGATAGACAGACAGACAGACAGATAGATAGATATATAGATATACATACAAATAGATAGATATATAGATATACATACATATAGATAGATAGATATACTAATAGATATATAGATAAATAGTTATACTAATCTTTGTCAGATAAATAGACAGATAGACATACATATAGATAGATAGATAGACAAATAGATAAATAGCCAGATACACATATAGATAGATAAACATACAAATAGACAGTCAGATTGGTAGAATGATATACAGACCAATAGACAGACAGATAGACAGATAGACAGATAAATTGATAGACATATAGACAACCAAATAAACATATAGATAGATAGAAAAATAGATAGATAAATAGATAGATAGATAGATAGAAAGACAAACAAACACATAAAGATAAAAATATATCAATGGATAGATAGATAGACAAATAGATAGATATATATATTGATTGATAGACTGACAGAAAAAAATTTAGAAAGATAGAAAGATAGATAGATATTAGATAGACAGATTGATAGATAGATTGTAAGATAGATTGATAAATAGATTCATAGATAGATTGATATACATATTATTAAAGATAATGATAGATTTTTACACAAGTTTATAGATAGATTGATAAACCAATTCATAGATATATTGATAGACAAATTTTTAGTTAAGATGATAGAAAGATTGATAGAGAGATATATATATAGGCAGATTAATAAATAGACAGATATATGGATATATAAATAGACATATTGATATATAGGTAGATAGTCATATATATATATATATATATATATTACTATAGACAGATAGGTAGATAGGTAAACAAATTATTACACAGAAAGATGGATAAATAAATGTATAGATAGATAGATAGATATGGAGATAGCTAGATATACATAAAGATATACAGATAGATAAATAGATAAATAAATAGAGAGAAAGATAGAAATATATATGAGAGATAGGCACATAAATAAATAGAAATATAGACAAATATATTGATAGATAGATATATAGATAGACAGACAGATTGATAGATAGATAAACAAACATATAGATAGATAGGTAGATAGATAGATAAATAAATAGATAGACAGATTAATAGATAGATTAATAGACATATTGATAAACTAATTGATAGACAATTTGAAATATTGATTGATAGATAAATAGATAGATAGCTAGACAGATAGATAGATATATAGATAGATAGTCAGATAGACAAATAGATAGATAGATAGATAGAATATAGATTTATAGATAAATTGTAGGATATATAGATAGGTAGATAGATAGATACATGGATCAATAGATAGATTATTAGACATACAAATATATATAATGATTGAATGGAAGATAGATGGATAGATATAAAAATTGATAGATAGTTAGCTAGCTAGATAAATATATAAATATTAAAATAGGTAGACAAAATGATAGATAGATAGATTGATAGACATATACATAGATAGAAAGATATACATATATATATAGAGATAGATAGATGGATAGATAGATTGAAGGAAAAATAGATAGAGAAATAGATAGACAACTAGATAAATAGTTAGACAGACACACAAAAAGATAAATAGATAGACAAACCAATATGAAAATAGATCGATAGATAAATAGAAAGACAAATAAAGAGATATATAGATAAAGAAAGAGATAGAAAGATAGATATATAAACAGATAGACAGACAGATAGACATATAGATGAACAGACATAATTATATAAACAAAAATATAGGCAGAGAGATAGATAGAAAGAGAGATAGACATAAGATAAACAAATAAATAAATATACATATAGACCGATAGAAAGAAAGATAAATAGATAGAAAGAAAGAGAGATAGCTATGTAGTCAAATAGACAGATATATAAACCTACAGATATATAGACAAATAGATAAACATATAGAAAGATAGACATATAGACATATAAGTAGATAGAAAGACAGTTAGATATATAGATAGACAGATAGAAAGATAGATATATGGATATATAAACAAACAAATAGACAGACAAATAGAAAAATTTATAGATAGACCAATATAAAGATAGATAGATAAATAGATATAGATACATATTTAAATAAGCAGATAGATATATAGATAGATCGAGATAAAGATATATAGATAGATAATTAGATAGATAGACATAAATATAGATAGATAAATAGATAGATAGACAGATAGATATATAAAAATATAGATAGATAGATAGATAGACATATAGAAATACAGATAGAATGATAGATAGATAGAAACATAATAGATAGAAAGACATATAGATATATATATATATATGCAGATAATTAGATACATAGAAAGATAGAAAGATAAATAGATAAAAAGACATAGATAGATGATTGATAGATAAATAGATAGATAGATAGATAAATAGATAAAAAAGATTGATAGAAATATATATATATATATATATATATATATATATATGTATGTATGTGTGTATATATATATAGACAGATAGATAGTTAAAAAGGATAGATAGATAGATAGATAGATTGATTGAATGATAGAAAGAAAAAAGATAGATAGATAGACAGCTAAGCAAATATATATACAAATAGATATAAAGATTAATAGATAGATAGATAGAATGATAGATAGATAGATATACAGATAGAATGACAAATAGATAAAAAGATAAACAAATAGTTATAAAAATAGATAGATAGATAGATAAATTGATAAACAGATAGATAGATAGACTAACAGATAGATAAATAGATTATTACATTGATAGATAACAAATAAATAGATTTATTTATAGACAAGTCAGATAGTTAGATAGAGAGATATTTAGATAGATAGATAGACATATAGATATACAAATAGATATACATATAGATAGTCAACTAGGTATATAGATAGATAGATAAATAGATAGATAGAAAAATTGACTGATAGATATAAATATAGATAGAAAGATAGTTAGAAAATTATAAAGACACATAGATAGATAGGTCGATAGATAGATAAACATGTATATAGATAGATAGATAGAGGATAGATATACATATAGTAAGATGGATAGATAGATGGATAGATAGACGGATAGATAGATAGAAGATAGATATATAGATAGAGAATTTGATAGATAGATTGATTGGTAGATAGATAGAAAAATACATAGTAAGATATATATTTAGTTTGATAGATTGATTAATAGATATATTGATAGACAAATTGATAATTAGTTTGATATATAGGTTGATAGATAGATTTGTAGACATACAGATAGATAGATAGATAAATATATAGATAGATAGATAGATAAATAGATAGATAGATAGATAGATAGATTGATTGATTGATAGTTTGACTGATAGATAGATTGATCAATCGATTGATTGACTAATAGATAGATAGATCGATAAATTGATAAAATGATAGTTAGATAGATTGATAGACAAATAAATATACATATGTATAGACAGATCGATAGACAAATAACATAAAGAAAGAAATAAACATACATAGAAAGATATATTGAGAGATAGATAGATAGATGAATAAATATATAGAAATACATCACATAGATAGACAGAAAGATAGATAAACATATACATAGAAAGATATATGATAGAAATGATGATAGATAGATAGATACATAGAGAGATAGACATATAGACAGAGAGATAGATAGACAGTTCGTTAAATCAATAAATAGACAGATAGACAAATAGATAGATAGACAGATAAACAAATAATAAAAAGAAAGATAAATAAATAGATGGATAATTAGATAATTAGACAGATAGATAGACACATGAATAAAAAGAAAGATAAATAGATGGATAGATAAATAAATAAATAAATAGACAGATTCATTAATTGATTGATTTAAAGATAGATAAATAGAAAAATAGACAAACAGAAAGACAGACAGATAAACAAAAAGATAGATAGATAGAACAACGAATATATAGATAAAAATATAGACAAATCTTTAGATAGATGACACACGAATAGACAAACAAATAGATGGATAGTTAGACAGATATGATGATAGATAGATAGATAGATAGAGAGAGAGATAGACATCCTAATAGACATATATATAGACAGATAGATATATATATATATATATATATATATATATATATATATAGATTGATAGACAAATATTTATATAGATTGATAAATATAAAGATATATAGACGGATAGACAGATAAATAGACAAATAGATATATAGATAATTAGATAGATAAACAAATAGGTAGATAGATATATAGACTCATAGATAGACAAATAGACATACAAATAGTTTGGTTGTTAGTTATACAGATATACAATTAGATAGATAGACACATAGTACCCAAAAATAAAGAGATATAAATTAATATATAAATACACAGATTGATTGATTGATTGATATACAGATCGACAAATAGATAGATAGACAAAAAGATAGTTAGATTGATAGATAGATAGATAGATTTATAAAAAGTTAGATAGATAAAAGATAGAGAGACAAATAAATAGGCAGAAATACATCTAGATAGATAGATAGATATATAGACAGAGAGAAAGATAGATATACAATAAAAAGATAGACAAATAGATAGATATTTACACAGTTATGAAGGTAAATAGATAGACAGACAGATAGATAGACAAATAAAAAGTCCAATAGATAAATAGATTGGAAAATAGATAGACAGACAAACAAAACTATAGACATATAGACATACATAAAGATAGATAGATAGAATGATAAATAGATAGATATATGCAGATAGATTGATTGATAGATGGAAACTTAGATAGATTGACAGATAGATAGACAGTTAGATAGATAGACAGATAGATTGATTGATTGATTTATAGATATATAGATAAATATATAGACAATAGATAGGCAAATAGGTAGACAAATAGATAGATAAATAGATAGTCAAATAGATAGATAGATAGATAGTTTGATTGATTGACAAATCAATAGACAAATAGATACACAGATAGTTAGATAGATAGATAGAAAAATAGATAGTCTGACAGATAGATATATAGATAGATATATTGACAAATAGATAGATAGACAAATAGATAGACATACAGACAAATAGATAGATATATATATTGTTAGATAGATAAATAGATAGACAGATAGATAGTTAGTTTGTTATAAATTTTGTTAGATATATAGATAGATAGATAGATAGACAGATAGATAGATAGATAGATAGACAGATAGATAAATAGATAGAAAGATATTCAGATATATAGACATATGGATAGATTATTTAATAGAAAAATAGCTAGAAATAAAGAAAGAAAGAAAGATAGTTAGATATATACATAAATAGAAAAATATATAAATAGATAGACATATAGATATGAAAATAGATATAAAAATAAATAGACAAATAGATAAAAAAACACTATAAAAAAATATTTATTTAGCTATAAAAATTTAGCTAGAAAAATAATTCCTATCTAATTTTCATCTGATTAGCTAGGGAATATCAAGAGATGTTAGATTTTATGTTGAATCACAAATTTGTGATGAATTTGTGACAGATTAGAGATGGAAACTTTCAATTGAAAAATATCTCAAGTTAATATTATTGTAGATTTTTGTGCAAAGATTAGCTGTAATTTTAGCAATATCTTTAGCAATGACCATTCCCTAGTTAATTAGATTGCGACAAATTACATCACTAAATAATTATCTGAAAAAACATTTTCATGATTATTTATTAATTGCAAGCGATTAGTCTTTAAATGAAAATTTTCACAAGATATATGGATTTAGCTAGGGAATTTTCCCTAACTATTTGAGCTGAGGATTATTTCTGTCACTAATCTATACTGATTTATTTTTTTATTTTTTATATATTATTTGTTTTACTATTTGTTGTAATTTTGTATATTGAAGGTTTTTAATCATTTATGGATGAGGAATCCATGAAAGAGATCTCCTCAAATCATTATAAAAATATGATATTATAAAAAAAAATTTCAAAAATATATAAATACGAAAAAAATATATTTTAATAAAGACTAAAATAACTATTTTAATTAATATAAACATTTTAAAAAAAAGTATACCATAAAATTTTTCTAACATTTTTTATTATAAAATTTAAATATTCTTTTTAAAAAAATAGTAGATAATTAATTCTATAAGTATACTCATTTTTAAATATATTTTAATAAATAAATGAACATGCATAAAAATTTATACTAATAAAAAGATAAAATAATTAATTGTATGATTAAATAAAAAATATTTACAAAAATATCTCAATTAATAAATAAAAAAGTAAATATTTATATTATTTAAGGTTAAAAAAATATTTTTATGATTATAAAAAACTTTCTTAAAAAATAATTTCTAAAAGATTTAAAAAGCTTGAATTATAAAAAAGATTAAATTTGTCATAAAATTTAAAAGAAAATAAATTGATATTTAAAGATAAATACATAGATGTTTTAATTACATCAAAAAAATTTAATGATTAAAAAAAATATCCTCGAGTGGTTATTAAAATAACACTTCAAGTTTTTTTAGGGTTAAAAAAGAGTTATTTAAAATATTGCTAATGATATTTTTTTGTTCAAAAAAAAATTAAATTTGCCAATTTGTTGATTTGAATTCAAGTTTTATTTTTTTACCTACTAAAATTTATAAGAATAAAATAATTGAGTAAGATTTTTACTATTAGCTTTTAATATTTTGTTTTTATTAAAATAATAAATATAACTTTTTTTAATGATCTGCTCAATAACTAATATTTGAAATTTTATAAATTATAAATTATAACAAATTATATTAAATTTTATGGCTTTAAAATTATTTCATATTACTATATCTATTAGTATAACAAATAATTTACATCTTATATTTAATATGCATTTGTATATATTTGTATATAAAAATGTATTTTACTATATCTATACCAATACATATCTATATGTATAAATATATAAAATTATATGAATAAATATATATACCTGCATGTATAAATATAAGTATAACTATACGTGTAACTAAATGTATAACCACATGTAAATATATTTATAATTACATGTATTAAAACATAAAACATTATGTTTAATTATATGTGTGTATATATAAATATTTATAAAACTAAATAAAATTTTATATAATTAAATAAAACTATATTTTTTACTATTTATACATATATGTAAATCTATAGATTTGTTTATAACATTGTTTATATTTATGTATAACTAAATATAACTACTCGTATGATTATATATATATATATATAAAACTAAATGTTTAATGATATATAAATTTTTATTACTCTATATATTATATGTATAATAACATATAACTATAAATAATTTTATCTTTCTATATGTATACATATAAAAACTTTATACATAACTATATTTAAATATATAATTAAAACATGTATTTAATATATATTTTTATATATTAGTATAAAAAATGTATTTTAGCATTTACATACCTATATATAACTATATATATAAATATATGAAATTATATGAAAATATTCATATACATACATTTATAAATATAACTTTAACTATACGTGTAACTATATGTATAACCACATGTAACTATATTTATAATTATATGTATAAAAACATACAACATAATGTTTAACTAAATGTGTATAACTATATATAATTATTTCTATAACTATAAAAACCATATATAAATAAATATAACTTTATTTTTAATTATGTAAACATATATGAATACATATTTGTAAATCTATATAATTGTTTATAACTCTATATATATTTATTTATATTTACTTATACCTACTTGTATGCATATATCTATATATAATTATATGTTAAACTAAATGTAACTATTTATAACTACATTTACTATATGTATCCTAACATATATTTATATATGGGATAATACTATTTTGTTGCACCAACTTGAAATAAAACGGCTAAAGATATAATATCAACAATATGTAAGCACATAGCATGAGAGTGTCCGTTAATTAGGCTCATATATGGTATAATACAAATAAGGGTCGTAATCTTACCTAATCCGAGCCCTTAGGCCTCAGGCTCAAATATGAACTTATGTATAACAAAACATGTAATATTTGATAGATTTGTACTGAAGAACTTATATTTTCTTTTATATAATTCTTCATTTTAACACTGCACTCTCTATGTGTCTCTCTCTCCCTCTATAATTCTGTCTTTCTCTTCCACTTTTTCTTTGTGCCACACTCTCTCTCGTGTTATTTTTTTTCTGGATATTCTTTCTTGCTTGTTCTCTCTCCCTCTCTATCCCTCTCTCCCCCTCTCTCCCTGTCATCTTTTCTCTCCCACTCTCTCTCTTTCTCTCCCCCCGTCTCTCGATTTCTCTACCCCTCTCTTTCCCCACCTTATATATATATCTCTCTTTCTCCCTCTCCCTCTCCTCCTTAAAACATTAAATGTATTTTGTTGCTTTCATTCCTAGTGCATTAATGTACTTTACACCCTTTATCTAGTATAACTATGATATCTTTTAATCTTTATCGTGCTAAAATTTATGTTATCTATTAATGTAGATTGTGCAAATGGTTTGCCTCTATATTCATGATATTTAAATTTTAAATATTCATCTGTAAGTAATTTTATTTTATTCTTTGTATATTTTGAAGTAATAGAATATTTTATTTATTTTAATGATTGGGCATTATTTTATGTAAATAAAATAGGGCAAAATTAGCTCAGATCGTCAGTGGATGAACAAAAGGGATATTAATGGATTTTTGAATAATGATTTTTGACTGGGCTTGAAACTTTCATCAATTTTGCATGTAGTCAATCGAGATTAAAGGATGGAGAAAAAATTAAGTGTCCATGTAATCATTGAAAGTGTCAGAATATCCCATTTTGTGATGCAAACACTATAAGATATCATTTGGCAAAATATGGCTTTGTGCCAAATTATTTTGTTTGGATTTATCATGGGGAAAGTACAAAGGCTCTGAATATTGACTAAAATGAGGGTATCAAATAGTTTACTTGTGGTGAAGAATCATCAAACACATACCATAGAATGATCATGGAAGCTTCTAGTCCTGACATTAATATGGATTACATGGATGAACTACCTAATCCTAAAGCTCATAAATTTTATGAAATGCTTAAAGTTGTAGATAAAGAGTTGTGGCATGGTTGTAAAACATATTCACAATTGTCACTCGTCGCTCGACTAATGAGCATTATGTCAGAAAATCATATGTCTGAGAAATTATTTGATGTTACTATCAGTGGTTTTTTTATATTGTTATGATTGCTTGTTTTCTATGTTATTTATTTATTTGTAGAGTTTTATTCCATCTCACAAGTGTTCAACTATGATTACAAAGGCTTTCAAGAAAATGGATGATGCCAAAGCTTTCTCCTAGAAGAATTTTTTCAATTGACAAAGGAGTCATATTTTAATGATTTTCAAGTAAAAATAACAAAACAAAAGAATTGAAAAATAATTATCTAACTACTTAACTTTTATGTTGGTTATTATTCAAGTAGTAAATAATTTTGTTCTTATTGTTAATATAAATTCTCTTCACATTTTTTTATAGAATCAATGCACATGGCCACCCAAATTTGATGGAAAGATAAAGTCATTATGGGAGATCAAAGCAGCTCAACTGTATTCTGATTTTGTTTATAAATTATAGAAAATTAAAAAAGACCTGATTTTATATTCGAGGAAGACTGGCCCGAGTGGCTTAATTATTGGGAGGAGCCAGATGTGACGAAAAAATCAGATATTGCCCGCAAAAATCGACGAAGTGAGGTTGCTGGACTAGGTACTTGAATTTGTCGACACACAAGAGGTTCAAAATCGAGGAACGAGCAGGCTCGAGATTTGGTACAAATTTAAAATTCTAAACATATCTATATTTTGTGGTTGTCCTAATAGTCCAATATATATAATCTCTGCTGGGTTTAAATAATTTTGTTAAATTTTTTTATCATTTGTTTTTTATGAATTAATAAAAACATATTCTAGGCTGGAGAATTGGGTCGAGATCCAAATTTCTAGGGGATTTTCAAGAAGATGCATGTGAAGAAAGTGGATGGTCAGTATGTTGACAACAAGTCTCAGATGATTGTAGTAAGAAATTTTTATATTAATTAGACTTTATAAAACTACAGTACATTATAAAAATTATTTTGAATGCAAAATTTTTATTTTATTTTTTGTAAATCTAGAATAGTTTTTATCTCCATTTTATCTCAGGACCTAATGGAGGAATGTGTGACAGCTGCTCATCAACAAGTTGAGGGTTCTATGAATCTTCAACCAATTGACTATGATCTAATTTATTTGGAGATAATAGGAGGTCGAAAGAAGCAGCTAGTGCACGGAATCAGCTCTAAGAGAGTGGCATTTTGTTGTAGCAGTCGTGCTTCTAATTCATTTGTTTCAACAATGGTGGATGAAGTGGTCGAACAACAAGCATGGGAAACAAATGATGGTATTGTAGATATGGAGACTGAACTAAAAAAGAAGGATGAACAGATAACTAATTTGATGGAAGAAATGCATGAAATTAAAGAAATTTAAAAAGCAATGCAACATCAAATGTCCTATATGGAGTCACAGTTAGCGGCATTGGCACATCATATAGTATTCTGAGATCCAGCTGCGAAACCTCGCAGGAAAGGTTAGCATTCCCTACAAATTATGAGGATGATTGAGTAAGAAAATTATTTATGAACTATTATTTATTTTTGTCTATGGGTAGTAAATAATTATGATATTTTTGTTGCAAGTATCAATTTTTTTATTTTAGTTTTGTTCTTTGCTTTTTCTATTAACCAAATTATGAATCATTGCAGTACACATTATGTGAGAGAAAAGAAAAAAATCCTGATTCAAAGTATTCTAACATTTCCATGGTCCTTCCAATTCATGGGTCCCATATTTAACGATTTCAACTTTATAAAAAAGAGGGCTAGCTTATCTTATCTTTATTTTTCGAAAAACATTATATTTTTGCGCTCTCTTTATCTCTAAACATAATTGCTGGACATCTTTTCGATATTTGGAGAAGCTTTATAAGAATAAACTTTAATTTTTGGTTATTCATATCTATAATATTTGTTTTTATAAATTTGTGAATATATTTTTGTGTCTCTTAATTTTTTAGGTAGAGTTTTAGCCTATTATAGGTATGTAAAAGCCCATAATCAGCACCGGCAATAGCGGCTGAGGCGACATCAGCAGTAGCTATGGAAATAGCGGCAGTAGTGCCATAAGAGGCAGTAGCGGCTGCTGCATCGGTAGCGAAAGTAGCAACAGCAGTAGTGGGAGTAGTAGTAGTGGCAGCGACATCGGTAGTGGAAGTGGTACCGGCAGTGGCCGTGGCAGCAGTATGAGTGGTAGCAGTAGCGGGAGCAACAGCAGTAGTGGGAGCAGCAGCAACGGCAACATATGCGAGTATATACGTATGTATAATACTATAGTATTTTATGTACATATATACTGAGTATATGTATGTACTCAGTATATATGTACTCATAATATTGTAGTTTATGTGTACATATACTGCAGTAATAATAGTACGATTGAAATGCTAGTATATATGTACATATTTACTGTAGCAATATATATTTATCAAAACATAGTTATTTTTTATTTATTTTGATTTGATTTGGTTTAAATTTCTTACAGATATGGTACCGCATTGTTTTCCATACGAAGCTTGTATAAGTGAACACATTTCAACAAACACGAAGCACCGTGACTCGGACAGCATTTTCGCAGTAGAAAGTTCGTGATTGGAGGAGCTGTGTGAGAGAAAACAACATCAATGCATTGATAGATTATACTTTATGCACATTCGGTAGATACATTGATTAATAAGATGTAATATAATTTTTATTATTTTTTTTGTTTTTGTTATTTAAAATATTATATTAGAATAAGTTATTGAATTAATTTTTTTTAATTTAAAATTCTCTTTTATAATGTCTGTTTTTAGTAAATTTATTTTTAAAATATTAAATTATTTAATTAATTTTTTTTAAAACTGTATTACATTCAACTGTAATTTTTATTTTTTCATGTCTATAATAACTATTTTTATATATCTGTGAATATGTTTGTGTTTGTCCAAAATTTTTGGGTAAAGTTTAAGTCTATTATAGGTATGTAAAAGCCTATTATCATTAGAGGTAGCTGTGGCGTGGCGTCAAAGCGGCGGCAGCAACGGTAGTGATGGCAGAGGTGGCAGTGGCACAAGAAGCAGCTGCAACGGCAGTGGCAGCAGCAGTGCCTGTAGTGTCATCGATAGGGGCGGCAACAACTGCAGCGGCAGTCGCTACAGTAGTGGCAAAAGAGGCAGCGACTGCAGCGAAGGCAACGGAGATAGCAGAAGCAACGGCAGTAGTCGTGGCAGCAACGGAAGCCACTACAGCGGAGGCAGCGGAGGAAGTGGCGGCATATGAGGCAGAGGCAGCGGCTGCACTGGAAGCAGCAGCTGCACTAGAAGTAGCGGTAGTAGTGGCGGTAGCCACAGCTGCATAGTAAGCAGCAGCGGCACTGGAAGCAGTGGCAGCAGTAGCGGCGGCATAGCAGCGACGACAGTGGCTGCAACGGCATGCAGCAGAAATTCCGGCACCAGGGGTAGTGGCGGCAACCGCCGTAGTGGCCAGCAGCCACAGCTTCGGCAATAGTGGCAGCGGTGGCAGCTGCGACAATAGTAGTGGTATTGGCAGTGACGGCAGCAATAGCAGCAGTGGCAGGAGAGGCAGCTAGAGCAGCAGCAACATCACTTATTGAGATATATATATACGAATAAAGTCAGTAAATACATACATTTAATACTGCAATATTTTATGTACATATATACTGAGTATATTTATACTCAGTTTATATGTACACTTAATACTGCTATTTATATGTACATATACTGTAGTAATATATGTACGAGTGAATTGCTAGTATATATTTACATATATACTTCAGAATTATATTTGTATCAAAATATATATTTTTTTTGACTGAGTGGTTTAATTTTCTTACAGATATCATGCCACATTGTTCATCATACAAAGATTCTATAAGTGATGAGTTTGTTCACTAGATATTATGTGCCGTGACTCGGATAGCTTTGTCGTAGTAGAAAAATGATGATCGGAGGAGCAGAGGGAGAGAAAGCAATGCCAATGAATGGATATATTATACTTTATGCATTGTCGGTAGATACATTGATGAATAAAAATTAAATTTTATTATTTTTTTGTTTCAATTATATAAAATATTGAATTTGAATAAGATATTAAATGAATTTATTTTTTGTTTATTATAAATTATTTATAGTTTCAATTTTTATTCAATATAATTTAAAAATAATAAATTATTTAATTAAAAAAATTTTAAATTTTTTAAATTCTTTAAATATTTTTGAAATTAAAATAGCTAGGAAAAATTCACTAGCTAATTTAGCTAGGGAAATATTAAATAATTAACGACGGATATTCCGTGGCTAATTTTCTAATGCTAGGTACTTTAGCTAGCAATTCAGCCATCATTATTTTTGTTTAGCGATGGAATATTTCATGTATTTTGTTATTTTAGTAATGGAATTTTTCTTTTTTAGCATGGGAATTTTCCATCGCTTATTTTTTAACTAGGGAAAATTCCGTAGCTAAAATTTAGCAAGAAGCACTTTAGAAAGGGACACGATCCTTTGGTATTCTGTCCCTATTTACCATTTAGCGATGGAAATTTTCCATATAGCTAGGGAATTGTCCCTAGCTATATGGGATTTTTCTTGTAGTGTCATGTTGCCTTTATTCTAGGCAATGATCCTAAGACACTAAAAAATACTCTCATGGTTCTCCATCGGCATAGCTTCCATGCAAGAAGAACTTGCTACTATTCATGCTAATAACACTTAGGACATGGTGTCCAAACCTTCTAATGTTAATGTTATTGGAAACAAATTAGTATATTGCACCAAATTCAAATAATATGTTATGATTGATTATTTATGATAATCAAAATGTTATTCACACTTATTACATAATCATATTTTTCATGCTTGCATCAAACACATTGAAATTAAATATCATTTTATTCATGAAAATACATCAATTTTGGTTCCAAGAAGTAACATACCATTTCCCACTCTAGTGCATAAACATAATATTGCGCCATGGTCACTACTATTGCTAATCTCATGTGACTTCAATATCTTCTCCATGACATTGGCATTCAACTCGAACATCAACCTCTCCTCCTTTGTGTCAATCAAAATGTTATTCACTTATTACATAATCATATGTTTCTTGCTTGCATCAAATACATTGAAATTGACTACCATTTTATTCATGAAAATGTAATGTTCAGCATCTTTTAACTCCGTCATCTTTCCTCTAAATAAATTATCGATATTTTCATGAAAGTTTACAATACCTTTTATTTAATGACTTTCAATACAAGTTTAGTACTCATTCTACCATTGCCTTGCTTGAGGGGGGGGGGGGGGGGGGGTGAAAATGAAAACACTACGGATAAAACCAAATAGAGAAAGATCTAGCAAAGAAATATTCTAAGAGATGACTATCACCAGTACAATCTTCATTTTACTAAAATATCTCTTTCTATTTTCTATTTCCCTAGAATCATAATCAGAATATGATCTTTGGTTCAAAAATATGTCATTTCTTTCTATATTTTATTTTCTAGCCGATGTCTTCTTAGTGCATAAAAATATATGTAATACTATAAATTAAACAAGCCAGTAATTATTTTTTCATTCAATTATGATTTAAGATCACCTTTATCACATATATATAAATTTATATGTTCATGTATATCATTCAAAACATCAACATATAAATATATACATCAAATATAACAACATCAATATATCTATATATATTTATAGATTTTCATACATATATGCATATGCATATATTCATATATATGATGTTATGTGTTTGTGTGTGTGTATATTTATATGCATTAAATTTGTAATATATATATATATATATATAAACAATGTATATTAATTTAGTTTTATGATGATTTTTTGCAATGTATGTGGTATTTGAAGGAATCTAGAACATTATCCAATACATTTGATGGAGGGATAATAATATATGATATATTTTCAATGATAATTACTTGATATTTGTTAGAATATTTTTAGATCGACTTAAAAGTTTTCCATAAAATTTTATGAAAACCTGACCTTTTTAACTATTTTGTTTGAAATGTGATAAATATTCATGATTTTTTATCCTTTTATATATTTTTATATTTTTTATATATTGGTGATTTATTTTCAAATCATTTTAGGATAACTTTTTATGACTTCAAATATTTATGAATATTTTTTTATTTTTTAAAAATTCTACATGTTCATATTTTAGTTTTATATAACATATTTAAATCATTAAAAGTGTACGTTGTTTAACTTTTTACTAGCAAGTGTAATAAAAGTTTTTTCTCATATTCAAAATGAATAATAATTTGTGGACATATATAAAAATATCTACATTTCTATTTTGATGAAGTAAGATTGATTTTATGATGTCAAAAATCAATGAATTGTTTTGAAATTATAATAAAAAAAATCAAGCTTCAATAAACAAAAGTTAAAATATATCAAAATAAATCATGTATCATTAAAACTCATGTATCATTAAACAAATGGTTGATATTATTGAATATTATTGAAAATTATCAATTTGTATAAAAATCCAACAAATAAAATTGAAGATCATTGATATGTGGGGAAAAGTCTACTATGGGTGGGTGAAGATTCATCTTGCTTGCTCTTTCATTTGAGAGCTCCTCTTGCTCATTTATAAAAGAGTTTTTTTTTTCATTTTTTTATCATCCAAATCTTAAGTGTTATTAGTTTGTATTTTATTTTATTGGTTATTTTTTTTTCATTATTTCTTATGAATTTTCTATTTCATATTATTTGATGTATGTTTTATTTTTGTAACACCAACACATATAATTTAATCATGAACTATAATAAGGCGCATGCTAATCAAAATAGTAAACTTTGGATTTTATGGCACAGTAATTTGAAAATTGAAATAATAAAAGATACTGAACAAATAGTACATTTCAAATTAGATAAGAGCACAAACCAAATAATCTCAGCAGTTTAATCAAAAAATGACAAACAATCTAGGTTGGCTTTATGGGAAGAAATTAAAGATATAGCAAGTAGAAATATTCCTTGGATTATAGGAGGCGACTTTAACATAATTAGAAGACCTCAAGAAAAGAAGGGTGGAAAACCACCGGATAAGGTAGCCATGAAACAATTTAATGACACAATAGCCATTACTAATCTAATGGAAATTGATTTCACTGGTTCGAGATATACCTGGTGCAACAATTGGAAAAAAAGAGGAGTTATTTGGGCTCGACTGGATAGGATAATGTGTAACACAAAGTGGGTTACCTCACAAGGGATTATGGGGCTTAGACACCTAAATAGAACTTGCTCCGACCATAGCCCCCTGCTTATCACGATTTAAAGTAACCAGGGTAATACATCTAATTTTAAATTTCAAAATATGTGGGTAAAGCATGCGAGCTTTGCAGGACTTGTCAGAGAGTCTTGGAAAGAACCAGCAGAGGGTAAACCGATGCAAGTTCTATCAATTAAACTTCTGAGGCTAAAAGCTTGTTTAAAAACATGGAATAAAGAGGTTTTTGGAAAATTAAACCAGGAGCTAAAAAAATTAGAAGAAAAAGTACCCAAGCTGGAGGAAGATTTTGACTCCACGA
This sequence comes from Sapria himalayana, assembly GCA_029783825.1. Lineage (NCBI taxonomy): Eukaryota > Viridiplantae > Streptophyta > Magnoliopsida > Malpighiales > Rafflesiaceae > Sapria > Sapria himalayana. Next base: position 14,744 of record JAREIK010000363.1, on the reverse strand, counting down.
ATAACAATGAAACTCGAATAGAATTAAGTAAGGCTAAAGGAGAACTGAGATTGAAATTGCACATGGAAGAAATTTATTGGAAACAATGAGCAAAAATAAAATGGTTAAAAGATGGTGATCGCAATACTAAATTTTTTTATAATATGTCTAAAATAAAATCTCAAAAAAATAAAATTAAAGGACTAATAAATAAAGAAGGAAAATAGGTAGAAGATGAAAAGGAAATAGGTGCTCTCTTTAAAAATTTCTTTGAAAATCAACTATGTAGTCAGTCATGTAGGACAGATAATTCTCTAATGCAAGAGATTAGGGCGACCATTACGGAAGATCAAAATCAATTAATGGAATTGATCCCAGAAGAACCAGAAGTCAAGGAAGCTGTCTTCAGGCTGGATAAAGATAGTGCTGCAGGACTAGATGGTTGGAATAATTATTTTTATCAGGTAAACTGGAATATGATTAAAACTGAGCTAGTCCTTGCAATTGCAAGTTTTTTTGTAGGTGCGGAAATCCCAAAATCATGGGCAAAATCTTATATAGTACTAATTCCAAAAAAAGAATCACCATAGAAATGTGAGGATTATAGACGAATAAGTTTATGTAATGCTATGTATAAAATATTGGCCAAAATATTACAAAATAGGCTAAGCTTAATTTTACCTACAATAATATCTCAGGAACAAATGGGCTTTGTTAAAAATAAATTAATGATTGAAAATATAAAACTTGCATCAGAAATGATGAAAGAAATAGGAGGTAAATCTAGAGGAAAAAACTTAGTGGTCAAACTAGATCTATCGAAAGCCTTCGATAGAGTGGAATGGGATACCCTTTGCTTTGTGTTAAGAAGATTCGGCTTCTCTGAGCTGACCATAGATTAAATTTATAGATGTATATCAAGCACTTGGGTAAGAGTCCTGGTAAATGGTAAGTTAAGTGAGTAATTTAAACCAAATAAAAGCTTAAGGCAAGGGGATCCGTTATCCCCCCCTTCTTTTTGATATCTATATAGAACTATTAATATGAAACTTGAATAAGAAAATATACGAAGGTAAAATAATGCCATTCAGACAACTAGGGAATACACCCAGAATTGGTTGTTTAGCCTACGCAGATGACTTTATAATATTTACTAATGCTAGCATAAAGTCTTTAATGAATCTTATGGAACTTCTTCAAATATTTGAAAAAGAGACAGGCCAAATGATTAATAAAAGTAAATGTCAGTTTATGCTTGCAAAAAATGCAAAACTAAAATTAGTAGATAAAATAAAAAATATTACAGGTTTTGCGGAAATTAAAGGGGCATTAATGTATCTAGGTTGTCCGATATATGAGGGGAGGTTGAAGGAAGAATATCTAACTTACCTTCAAGACAAACTAAGAAAGAAAGTAGCAGGATGGAAAGAAGAGCTCCTGGGATTTGGGGGAGGATTACGCTGCTTTCACATGTTTTACAAAGCACACTCACACACATATTATCAGTGATACATCCCCCTAAAAAATTTATAAAAAAACTCGAATCAGAAATGACTAACTTCTTATGGGGTAAAAAACAAAGCAGAAATAAACTACACTGGAAGGACTGGAAAAGTATTTGTTATCCGAAAGAGGAAGCAGGATTAGATCTAATGAGCCTCCAGGATTCAGTAGCTGCCTGGGACTGCAAAAGCTGGTGGAGACTTAAAGAAAGCGATAATCTATGGGCTAAATATATGCGGGTAAAATATTTAGATAATAAAAATAAGACTTCTAAGAAAGCTTCGAACAGTTGGAAGTCAATGGAAAAATAAAAAGAGATAGTAGACTCACACTCTATATTAAAGAAGAGTGGCTGGAAATGGACGTTAACACCACAAGGAAACATTTCCCTCAAGTCGGCAAAAGATTTGGTCAGAAAGAAAAAACCGGTTCAAACTCTATTTAAATGGGTATGGCAAGAAAATATCCCACAAAAAATGCGCTCCTTCACATGGAAGGCATTAATGAACGCTATACTAGTAGATAGAAATGTACAAAAGAAAGGGATAAACATGGCTTCAAGATGCGAATGCTGTTCACAAGCAGTTGAAACAACTGATCATTTGCTTTCTAATGGACCCATTGCAGCAGAAATATGGAGAGAGATGGAGGGGGAAAAAGAATATGTAAAATAGACGATGGATTAATAGATAAAGTTAAAAAATGGGAAAATGTAAACATAAAAAGCCCCGCCAGGAAATGGCTTAATCAGAAACTACCGCATCTAATTATTTGGTGCATTTGGAAATCTAGAAACAAAAGTAAATTTGAAAATATAAGGATGAATTTAACAGAAATTATAAAAGATATTAGAAAGGAGATATGTAATATATCAATAATAAAACCGATAGTAATACAGGAATTGAAACAAGAAAAGAAGCTTGAGAAAGAATGGGATCTCACATACAAAGTGTTAAAACAGCAATGGGCTAAATGTATACAGTGGAATGCTCCGCCGGTTGGCAAACTCTCACTTAATACGGATGGGAGCTTTAGCAGTGACACTGGAATAGCAGGAGGAGGTGGGGTAATAAGAGATCATACAGGGACAGTACAGAGAGCATTCACCAGATCTAGTAGGGCATCCTCGGCTTTAGAATCAGAAATTAGAGCATTAAAATCAGGATTAGAGATATGTATGCAGCTAAACATTAAAAACATTGAAGTTCAGGTAGACTCAAAATTACTAGTTGATACAGTAATCAATAAGAAAATATTATGGAGGTATGAAGAGGATCTAGAAGTTATTCTTAGTCTTTTGGACGAACTGAAGGCCTCAATAATACATATATATAGAGAAGCTAATAATCTAGCGGACAGTCTATCTAAAATAGGCACCACCAGAGGAGATAAAGATTACAATGAGAAATTCATGACAAATAAACTAAAGGGAATAGTATGTTTAGATAAAATGGGTTTTCCTTATATTAGAACAAATAAACATACCACGAAGATATGACATAGTCTCATCTGTTTACTGGATTGTGCGGGAATTCATCATTGCAGAGAATTTCTGTCTCACAATTAAATGGAATGGAAAAATGGAGATTGAGCCAAAATGGATATAAATATAGGAGATTCCATTGTAGGTTGTCAAAATGTCTGCATACTTAAAATATGATGGATACTTGCAGAATGTTGATTTTCTGCATACTTAAAATATCACAATTTTGGCAGAATGGTGGATAGCTAAATGGTGGATAGCTAAACGGACAATATGTATTCTGTCTTTTCCTTGCAGAATGTTAAAGTGGAGAATTCGCTAATTCTGTGGAGCTTGCCTTATGTTGTATAAGTTTAATCAAGAATAAGGGTAGTAGGGTGTTAAATTTTGGTAGGCACGGTCTTTGTTTTTTTTGTTTTCTCTTTGGTTTTGTTATAGGTTCGACAGTGAATACATGAGGAAGGTAGACGGCTGGAATCATGGGAAGATTAGAGCCAGATGCACGGGGAAAAGGAGGGATAGAGGTATGTCCACAAGGGCAACACTAAGCTGCTGCTAAAGAGTCTCCAGTGAGGATGCTGCTGCTGTCTAAAACTTGTGAAAGAGCCTCCAGGGATGCTGATAAAACTGCTTCCATAAATATGCAGTGACAATATCAAATAAAGAGCCTCTACTGAGTACATATCATGGAAAATCTATTGCTGTTTGTTGCGGCCAAAGCCTATTGCTATCTTTTGCAGGCAAAGCACATGTAGAGAGCTCCCTGTTGCTGCCATGAGATCTCCTGCTGTTGAGACGAATATGCCCGCCGGTGTGGAAACACTTCCTGCTGTTCATGGTTATATAATAAGGAAGAATCATACAGAGAGCGGTTACTGCTTCAGCTAATCCTAAGAAAATGATAACTTCTCTGAATTATTGACTAGGGTATAGCTTTGTAAATAGTATGTCTTTTAAGTTTTCTGAAGCTGTAAAGGTTTTCCTCCGCCTACAAGTGAGGGATATGTTTTCTTTAATAAATGATAAAAGCTTTTTTAAAAAAAATCATGAACTATAAAAAATATATTAACATATCTTACATACTTATTGAATATTATTTGAAATTGATCAAAAAAAAATTCATATGCAATAATAAAATGTCGTATCATTTATAAAATTTGAATTTGATTGAATAACGTGGAATTGTCATCAAATGCTATCAAACATATTTAATCCTTCTCAAGTAATACCAAGAGAATCATTGAATATTGCTCATTGAAAGCAAATAATATATTATTAAAGAATTACATAATTATCATTGAAACTAAATAGATTCAATAAAAAAAATTATCAATAGATTTCATTAAATATACATTTTATAAAGACATCAAATAACATTGAATCTCTCAGGATGTACAATAATGTATTAATGTTATTTGATTCATGGAATATATAAACTTAAATCATTTTTATCTTAAGATATGAATATATTCATATTTTATAAATGAATAACTTGTTATCATCTTTATTGTTCTAGATATGAATATGAGTTAATTCAAATAAGTTAGAGGTAAGTGATAAGTTAGAGCAATAAGAATAACTTGTTAAAATATTTAGACATCAATTTTTGTTCTACATTTTTTAGAGGATATGAAGAATCTAGATGCATTGACTTTGTAAAAATTATATAAAATTTTTTTCATGATATCTAAAATATCTCGTGATTTTCTGATCTTTACTATGTTTATTGTATATTAAAGTCTATCGTATTTATGATTGTAGAATTTATTTTAGATAGGAAAATCAAATTACAATCAATATTATTGAAAATTTGTTATGATAGAAAGATTAAGATAATATATAAATGAGTCTTCAAGATCAAATTCCTACATTACAACAAAATACATATGATGATGCATATGATAACATTTAATGTTTATAGATCATAACAGTTAGATTGAAATGATCTTATAATTTTTATTATTTTATGACTTAATGATTTGTAATATTTTTTATGTTTTAGTTTTATTTTGAAAGATTATGTTACCATTTTTTATTTTATAAGAATTACTTATAATTTTAAATTAAAGAATTTTTTTAATGTCATTTAATTTTTTTAATTCATAATTTAAAATTTTTTATATACTAGGTATGTAGGCATATATTTTGTATTTACATTATGTATACATGTATCTACATAATAATTTCAACCTATATACAATGTGTATATGTATATATTCAATATGAGTGTATATACACATTAGAATGTACATTCTATATGCATTAGGTATGTATTTTGTATATTGTAATACACAATAATTATATTATGTGTATATATAGATACACATAACAATTAACACAAATATGTTATGTATAATATATTGATATAATGCTGCCATCATGCTCAACACTTGCCACCTGCACACACTGTCCAGGGGACATGGCCTAAAGGGGACCTGGGTCTAGGGCCTGGGCCCTTGTGAGGTGGACCAGGTGCCATGGCCAGGCCCTGATGAGGGCATGCCTGGCTCTTCTGGTTCAGACCTAGGCTATTCGGGGTTGGGCACGTGCTGGGCTAGGCAATAACCATTCTCATCATAATTGTTGGCAATGATTTTAATGAGAACTATCTAGAGTATCTTAATTTCATTTTTTCTTTTAAGTTTGAGGTGATGAATATATATAAAATTCATTACATTTAGTTGCACTTTTTTAATTTATGTATTTTTTGTTTCACTTGTATTTAGTTTAGGTAGTGTAGTGCTTATATTGATGGCATGCTCCAAACACTTTTAATTTTGTTCTTTAAAAAAACATATGGTGTCTTGGGGCAGTCTCCAACATGTTAGCTGAAATGATGGTGGTAGTGGCGGTGTTATCACTTTTATTTCCCCAGCTTTGATATCATGTTCAATAATATAAATACATGTGTTTAGGTGCCTCATTCCTAATGCAACCAAACTAGTAAAAGAGACCAAGTATAATGCCACATAGAAAAAGAAATACATGATGAAAATTTATCTTCGAGAGCATGATAGATTTATAAGATAGAAAGCATGTTGTGATTGAATTAGCATCAAGGTCATTGGAGATTGTATTTTTTTGTTTTGGAAAGTGTTGTTTTTTTTGTTTTGTTTTGGAAGATAAAAATTCTGTTTGTCTGGGCATGTACTGTTCTAATTTTCACCGGGCAACATTTTTTATTTTCTATTTGTCAATTGGTTTTCGTAAAGTCTGAAGCCTGTGCAATTTGTTAATGATACTAGGTTTCTACTTACCATGCAGAGTTGTATGTTTTGGCAGTGCAATTCTAGGCCTCATGTGCTAGCTCTTGCGGTGTGCTGATCTTTCTTTTCTGAGTCATGTGGCATATGACATCCACTGTATATGTACATATACCAAGTTAATAAGTATGAATATATTTGGTATATACATATGTGTATACTGAGTATATACGTAGGTATATAGCAAGTATGTACATAAGTGGGTGCATATATTTATTTGTAGACAAGTATATATTGTCATACAACACACCCATTTACACATAGACACACTTTTGAATATATAATTGCTTGGGCTGGTGAGATCATTATCATGCATTGCTTAGTGATGTAGGTAATAAAAGCAATGGATATTAAACTTTTCCTAAAGCTATGGGATGATATTTCTGGTCCAGGCTAGCTAGGCAGATAGAGATTCATCTTAAAAATCTTAGTAATTGTATTGATATGCAATGATCACATGGTACAAAGTGAACGTATGAGTAAATAAGTTTTGTTGCTCTATATTTTGAAATGATTGGTTCTAATTGTATAGGGTCTTAGAATGATGTTGATGATGATGCTCGTGTAGTGTTGTGTAATTATGGTTTAGAAGGAATATCGGGTCCTATTTTTGGAGAAGTAGCTTGCCGACTCGTCAAAAACTCGCTCAATCTCAAGGACACCAATCGAGCATCATCGCCCACCATACTTTTATTATCAGTAGTGCCAGCAGCGACAGTGATGGCAGTGGTGGTGGCAATGGCGATGGCAACAATGGCGGCGGCGACAGGAGGCAACAGCACCAGTAACAGTGGTAGCAGCGATGATAGTAGTAGCAGCGGTAACAGAGGTGGAAGTGGTGGCAGTAGTGGCAATAGGGGAGGCAGTAGCAACGATTTTGGCAGTAGTGGCAGGAGCAGTAGTGGCAGAGAGAGCAGTGACAACAACAAATGTGGTACATACGTACGTATATACTCAATATATACGCACATATAATACTATAATATTTTATGTACATATATATTGAGTATATTTGTACTCAATATATATGTACACATAATTCATTAGTTTTTATGTACATATATTATAGTAATATATGTACGAGTAAAATGCTAGTGTATATTTATATATATACTACAGTATTATATATTAATCAAAGCATAACTTTTTTCTATTTTGATTTGATTGAGTGGCTTAATTTTATTACAGATATGGTACCGCATTATTCCCCATACAAAGCTTGTATAAGTGATGGGATTTTTCACTAGACATGATGTGTCATGACTCGGACAACTTTGTCACAGTAGAAAAATGGTGATCGGAGAAGTGGAGGGAGAGAAAGCAACGTCAATGAATGGATAGATTATACTTTATAGATTGTCGGTAGATACATTGATGAATAAGATGCAATAAAAATTTGATATTTTTTAGTTTTAATTATGTAAATTATTGTATTAGATAAAATTATTAAATGATTTTATTTTTTGTTAATTATAAATTATTATTTATAGTTTTTGTTTGTATTCAATTTAATTTAATAATATTGAATTATTTAATTAAAAAATTTTAAAATAAATTAAATTCTGAAAATAATTTTGATATTAAAATAGCTAGGGAAAATTCCCTAGCTAATTTAGCAAATTTTCCCTAGCTTAATTTGCTAGCGAAAAATCCCTTGCTAAATTAACTAGGGTAAATTCCCTATCTAATTTAGCTAGATTAAAATAACTTGCTAATTTAGCTAGGGAATTTTCCCTATCTAATTTAGCTAGGGGTATATTTATTTTAGCAATGACTTTTTTCTGCCGCTAAATTTTATTAGTTATGGACTATTTCATCACTAATATTTAGTGAATAGCACTTTATCTTGGGAAATCTTCTGTCATTATTTCTGTTTAGCGACAGAAAATCTCATTTAGCTTTCTAATTTAGCTAGGAAAATTATTTTTTAGCTAGGGATTTTTCCGTCGCTAAATTTTTAGATAGGGAGACTTTCTCTCGCTAAATTTTAACGTGGATCAGTTTAGATAGGGAACTGATCCGTCGATAATTAATCGCTATATCCCATTTAGTGACGAAAAATGCCCATTTAGCTAGGGAATTATCCCAAGCTATATGTGATTTTTTTGTAGTGCTAGTTATATGAAAATCTGGCTATCTAGCTATCTGTCTATTTGTATATCTGTCTTTTGGTCAATCTATCTATCTATATATCAATATGTCTATCTGCCTACCTTTATATCTATCTATCTGTCTATCTATCTATCTATCTATTTATGTATTTATCAATCAATCAATCTATCTATCTAATTGTATATATATCTATTTGTCTATCTGTTTATTAGTTTATCTTTCAATATGTCGATCTATCTGTCTAGTTGTCCATCAGCTTATTTGTCTATCATATACCTATCAATATATATATCAATTTATCAGTCTATTTGTCTATCTATATATCTATCTCACAATATATATGTCTATCTATCTATAGATTAATCTATTTGTCTATATGTTATTTGTCTACTTGTCAATTTGTTTATCTGTCTATCTGTCAATCTCTCGATCTGTTTATCGGTCTATCTTTTTATTTGTATATCTATCTAACTATCTATCTTTCTATATGTCTATTTGTATATATGCATATATATAAATCTTTCTAATATCTATCTATCTATCTATTTGTCTATATATCTTTCTATATGTCTATCTCTCTATCTATTTATCTTTCTATCTATCTATTTGTGTATCTATCTATCTATCTATCTATTTATGTGTCTATCTATCTATTTGTCTATCTGCCTATCTATCTATCTATCAGTCTGTCTGTCTATCTAACTATTTATCTATCTAAATAACTATCTATATTTTTGTCTAAATGTCTATCTGATCTGACTTTTTGTTTATATGTCTTTCTGTCTAACTATCAATATATATATATATATATATATATCTATTTATCTAATTATCTGTTTATCTATCCATCTGTCTATATGTCTATCTATTTATTTATTTATTTATCTATATATCTATCTATATGTCTATATATCTATCTTTCTTTCTTTTTATCTATTTTTATATCTATATGTCTACTATATAACTGTCTATCTATCTATCTGTCTATCATTATTTGTATCTGTCTAACTATATATATATATATATATATCTATTTATTTATCTTTCTATCTATTTATCTATCTATCTATTTATCTATCTATCTGTCTAACTTTCTATCTATCTATTTGTATATCTGTCTATCTATCTATATGTCTATTTGTAAATTTGTCTATCTACTTATCTGTATATCTATCTCTTTATCTATAAGTCTACCTGTCTATGTTTCTCCTATCTATCTTTCTATCTATATATCTATCAGCCTATCAATCAATCAATCAATCTATCTGTCTGTATGTCTACCTGTCTATCTATCTATCTGTCTAACTGTCTATCTATATATCTATCTATCTGTCTATCTATCTATATATCTATCTATCTATATATCTATCTGTCTGTCTATCTATCTATCTATATATATGTTTTTCTATTTATCTGCCTATATATCTAAATGTCTATATGTCTATATATCAATCTATCTATCTATCTATCAGTCTATCTATCTATCTGTCTGTCTATCAATCTATTTGTCTATTTGTCTATCAATCTATTTGCCTATTTGTCTATCTATCTATCTATCAATCTGTGTATCTGTATATTTGTCTATCTGTCTATCAGACTAACTGTTTATATATCTATATGTCTATCTATCTATCTTTCTATCTATCTATCTTTCTATCTATCTATATATAACTATCTGTCTATATATATATCCATCTCTCAACATATAAATCTATCTATATGTATATCTATCTATTTGTGTATATGCCTATATATGTATCTGTATAACTATCTATCAATCAATCTATCTAACTGTCTATATGTCGATCTGTGTATCTATTTATCAATTGTCTGTCTATCTATCTATCTATTTGTTTATATATATAGCTATCAATTTGTCTATCTATTTATATGTCTATATATCTATCAATCTTTCTACCTGTTATCTATTTGTCTATCTATATGTATTTCTGTCTATTTGTCTATATGTCTATCTGACTATCTGTCAATCTGTCAATCTGTCATTTGTCTATTTATCTATTTGTCTATATATCTATATTTCTCCCTATGTATCTGTAAATCTATTTATATGTCTATATATCTAACTATTTATCTATCTATCTATATACCAATGTGTCTATTTGTCTATCAATTTATTAACAATCAATATATCTATAAATCTATCTAATGTATATTTATAGACAGATAATCAGATAAACAGATAGATAAATATTTAGATAAATAGACAGACAAACAGACAAATAGATAGATAAACATATAGATAGATAGATAGAAAGATATACACATAGATAGATATACATATAGATAAATAGATAGATAGACAGGTAGACAGATAGATAAATAGAAAGATAGACATATAGATAAATAGTTAAAAAGGTAGGTAGATAGAAAGACAGATAACAATAGATATATATATATATATATTGATAATTAGACAAAAGATAGAAAGATAGATAGACAGATAGATAAATACATAGATAGATTGATAGATATATAGAATGATAATTAAACAAATAGATAGATAAACAGATAGATAGAAAGATAGTTAAATACATAGATAGTTAGATAGATAGATAGATAGACATAGACATTTATATAGATAGACAAAAATATATATATATATAGATAGATAAACATATAGATAGATAGATAGATATATACACAGTTAGATAGATAAGCATATAGCAAGATACCTAGATATCTAAATAGGCAGATAGATAGTTAGATCGATAAAAATATAGATAGAGAGATAGGTAGTCATATAGACATATACATACATACATACATACATACATACATATATATATATATATATACACACACACACACAGATTTATAGATAGACAGATAGATAGATAAGCAGATATGTAGATATGTAGATAGGAAAATAGACACATATACAAATAGATAGAAAGATAGACAAATAGATAGACAAATAGATAGATAGACTACTGGATAGATTGACAGATAGACATATAGACAGATATACAGATAATCAGATTGATAAATAAATAGATAGATAGAGAGATAGACATACAGATAAATAGACAGATAGACAGATAGACTAATAGATTGATAGATAGACAGATAGACAGACAAATGGATAGATAGATAGATAGACAAATAAACAGATTGATATATATATATATATATAGATAGTTAGTTAGATAGATATATAGATAGAAAGATATAGTGATAGATAGAAATATAGACAAATAAACATATTGAAATATTGACAGATTAGAAGTTTATAAGATTAATAGAAAGACAGATATACAAATCATGAGATAGATAGATAGACAGATAGGTAGATTGACTTATAGACAAATAAGCAGATAAATAGATAGGGGGATATACAGATAGACAAATTAAAAAAAAAGAAAGAAAGAAAGATAGATTGATAAATAAACATATAGGCAGATACTCAAATAGGCAGATAGACAGATATACAGATAAATAGATTGACAAATAGACAGATACAGAGATACATAGATAGACAGATAGATAGATAGGCAGATAAACAGATAGAAAGATAGACAGTTAGAAAGAAAAATTGATAGATACATAGACACATAAAAATAGATAGATAGGCAGATACGTTGATAAGTAGATAGATGCATATATATAGATAGACAGATAGACATATATATACATAGATAGATTGATAGATGGACAGATAGACAGATAGACATATAGAAAGAAAGAAAGATAGATAGATTTGTAAATAGATAAATAAATAGATTGAAAGAAAGAAAGATTGATAGATAGATAGATAGATATACAAATAGAAGAAAGATAGATTAACAGATAAACATATAGAGAGATAGACAGATAGAGAGATAGACAGATAGATAGACAAACATCTATATCGATAGACAGACATATAGAGAGATAGATAGATAGATAGACAGATAGAATTATAGATAGATAAGGATATATACAGATAAAAAGATACAGAGATAGATAGATAGATAGATAGATAGATAGAAAGATAGCTAGATAGATAGACAAAAAAAGATTAGCAGATATATAAATATACAGATAGATAGATAGACAGACAAATAGACAAATAGGCAGATAGACAGATAGACAGATGGATAGATAAGCAAATAGACTGAGAAAAAGAAAGATCGATAGATAGATAGACACATCGAAAAATATACAGATAGGTGGATACCTAGATTAGCAGATAAACATATATATAGATAGACACAAAGACATATAGACAAATAGACAGATCGATAGATAGACAGATAGACAGATATACAGATAGACATATAGATAGATAGACATATAGATAGAAAGATATATAGATAGCTAGATACTTATATTAGTAGATAGACATTATACAGATAGACACAAAGATATATAAACATATAGACAGATAGATAGATAGAAAGATATATAGATAAAAGATATATAGATATACATATAGATAGAAAGATATATAGATAGATAGATAGACAGATAGCCAGATAGACAGATAGAACGAAAGAAAGATAGATAGATAGTTAGGCAGATATACAGATAGACTAATAGAAAGATTGAAACATAGACAGATAGATAAATAGATATATATATTTATATAGACATATAGACATGCAGACAAATAGATAGATATATTTATAGAAAGATAAATAGATTGTTTGATTGATCGATTGATAGATTGATAGATTGGCATTTTGATAGATTGACAAATTTACAAAATGCTTTATAGACATAAGGAGAGATAGACAGATAGATAGACAAATAGAGAGATAGACAGATCGACAGATCGACAGATAGATAGATAGACAGATAAACAGATAGACAGATAGATAGATAGATAGACATATAGACAGTTAGACAGATAGACAGATATATATGTAGAAAGATACACAAATAGATAGATAGATATACAGACATATAGATATATAGATATACAGATAGACAAATCGACAGAAATATAGATAGATAGATAAATAGATAGATATATAAATATATAGATAAACAATTTGACAATTAGACAGAAGCGCAAATTGATAGATATATAGATATATAAATAGACATATATAAAGATAGATAGATAGACAGCAAGATAAATAGACAGATATACAGATAGACAAATATAAAGATAGATAGATAGATAGCTAGATAGACATATAAATAGATTAACTATTAGATGGTTAGTTAGATAGATAGATATATAAATTGAAAGATATATAGAAAGATAAATAGATTTTTAGATATATGTTAGACAGATAGACAGATAGACAGATAGAAAGAAAGAAAGATATATCGATAGATTGATAGGCAGATAGACTAGATAGACATTTAGACAGATAGATAGATAGACATATAGACATAAAGACATACATATAGATAGATATATTTATAGAAAGATAGAAAGAGAGATAAATAGATAGATAGATTCATAGATATACAGATTGACAGATTGGCATTTTTATAGATTGATAAATTTACAAAATGATTGATAGATGGAAGGAGAGATAGACAGATGGATAGATAAACAAATAGACATATAGACATATAGATAGATAGACACATAGATAGGTATGTAGCTAGATAGATAGACAAATAGATTTATAAATAGAAAGACATCCAGTTAAATATATAGATAGATATATATACAGATAGACAAATTGACAGACAAATAGATAGATAGATAGATAAATAAATAGATAGATGAAAATATAGATAGAAAATTGACAGATATACAGATAGACAGATAGACAGAAAGATATATAAATAGATTGACAGATAGATAAATAAAAAGATAGATAAATATATAGATAGATAGATAGATATACAGATAGACATATATAAAGATAGACAGACAGATATATAAATAGATAGATAGATTAATAAATTAACCGATAGACAAATAGTCAGAAAGATAGATAAACAAATAGATAGATAGACTTATATATAGATAGATAGATAAACAGATATACATATAAAGAGATAGACAGAACGACATATATATAGATTGATAGATATCAAATATATATATATAAAGATAGACAGATAGAGAGAAAGATAAATAGATAACCAGATATATAGATAGATAGAAAGACATATAGACAGATACACACATAAATACATAAACATATAGATAGACACATAGACATATAGATAGATATACAGATAGATAGATAGACACTTAGACAGATAGACATATAGACAAACAGATAGAAAAATAGTCTAATAGATAGATTGACAGATAAATAGATAGACAGGAAGATAGGTAGATAGGTTGATAGGCAGATAGATATATAGATAGATAGACAGATAGTTAGATACACAAAAAATAGAAATATAGATATAAAGATAGGCAAATATAAAGACATATAGATTGTTAGATATACGTATAGACAGATTGACATATACACATATAGACATAT
>JAREIK010000362.1:206980-230386 GCA_029783825.1 Sapria himalayana | reverse complement strand
TTATTAATTAAAATATATTTACATAACACAAAATGATTCAAAATTAAATCAAAATATATTACTAAATAATAATATTTAATTTTTAATTTGTCCTTTTTATTAGCTTATAGTTTTTTGATTAAAAATAAATTATTTAAATAATATCTGTCATACTCGAAATTTATTTTGTAATTAATTTTTCTAATAATTAAACTATAAATGTTAAAATGTTTATATATTTAGGGTTTTAGGTTTATGAGCATACTAATTTAAGTAAGTACGGTAGCATTTATGGTCTATAGGGTTTATTAAAAAATATAAATAACTAAAAAAATTTATTTTATTATTTTTTCCTATTTTCTAAGGATAACTCTTTGAAAATATAGATAATTTTAAAATTTTTTCAAAGTGAATACAATATGTTATTAATAATGAATCATAATAATTAGATATCATATAAATTCAATATAAACAATTTATTGATAAATATTCTAATAATTATAAAAAAATAAATTAAAAATTATTATGAAGAAGATTGATATTCATTAAAATATAATATCAAAACCTAAAATGATTCAATATAAAAGCAAAATATATTACTAAATAATAATTAATGTTTTAAATTTTTATTATTTTATAAACTTATCAAATTTTTGATGAAAAATAATTTTTATAAATTATATTTTTAAACTCATAATATATTTTATAATTAATACATATATGAAAATAAAAAACTAAACAATCAAAATGAATTTTTTAAATTATAATGAAACAAATAAAATGAGATTTATAGATTATTATTTAGGGTATACCAATTTAAATGAACATCTATATAGGGGTATCGGGATTTTGTAGTTTAGTGATTTAAATGCTTAGGCATTTAGTGGTGTATAGGATTTATTTAAACAATAGAATAACAAAGAAAAAATATTTTTTTTTTTTCACATTTTAAAAGTTTATAAGCTTTAAAAATATAATAATTTTAAAATTTTTTTCAAAAGTGAATACAATATTTAGTTATTATTATCATTATATTTATATATCATATAAATTCAATATTAACATTTTTAATGATAAATATTGTAATAATGAAGAAAAAATAACTTAATAATTTATTATTAATAAGATAGATATCAATTAAAAGATATTTACAAAACCTAAAATGATTCGAAAGCAAAGCAAATTATATTACTATACAATAATTTTTTGTTTTAAATTTTTTTTTCTTTTCAAAAGTTTATCTATAATATTTTGCAGAAAATAATTTATATAAATTATATTTGTGTAACTCATAAATATTTTTGTCATTAATATTTATATAAAAATAAACAAATAAATAATTAAAATGAATAATTAAAATTATAATTAAAAAAATGAGATTTATTATTTATTATTTTGGGTATACCAGTCTAATTTAAATTAGATCTGTCTTACTAATAATTTATTTTGTATTTAATATTTCTATAAAAATAAACTGAAATTTAATTAAAATAAAAATTTAAAATTATACTGAATAAAAATTAATACGATATTTATGATTTATTATTAATGTATACTAGTTTAATGGTTTAAGTATTTAGAGGTTTTGTCTTTTAGGAGTTTAGGAATTGATGTTTTTAGGCATTTAGTGGTTTATATGTTTTATTTAATTAATAAAATAACAAAAAAAATTTGTAATTTTTTCTCATTTTCATAGGTTATAAGATTTGAATATATAATAATATTTAAAATTTTTTGAAATGTGAATACAATATTTAGTTATAATAATATTAGTAATTATATATGATATAAATTCAATAAATATAATTTTATAGGTAGATATTATAATAATGATCAAAAATTAAATTATTAAACTACTAATAATAAGATATATATTAATTAAAAAATATTTACAAAACCCAAATTGATTCAAAATTAAAGTAAAATATATTACTAGATAATAAATTTTAATTTTTAAATTTTTACTTCTTATTAAAGCGTATATATATTTTTTGATTAAAAATAAATTATTTAAAATATATTTGTCTCACTCATAATTTATTTTATAATAAATATTTTTATAAAAATAAAGTAATTAATAATTAAAATTAATATTTAAAACTATAATAAATAGATATTAAAATTAGATTTATTAATTATTATGTATTATATAGCATTTAATGGTTTATGTATTTAGGTATTACGAGGTTTAGGTGTTTACTGATTTAATTGTGTATGCATTTAGTGGTTTATTGGTTTTATTTAAAAAATAAAATAACAAAACATTTATTTTATTATTTTTTGATATTTTCAAAGGTTATAACCTTTGAAATATAATAATTTTTAAATTTTTTTCAAAAGTGAATTCAATATTTAGTTATAATAATCATTATATTTATATATCATATCAATTCAACTTAAACAATTTTAGTGAAAAATATTTTAATAATGATCAAAAAATAAATTAATAATCTATTATTAATAAGATAGATATCAATTAAAATATAATTACAAAACATAAAATGATTAATAAGCAAAGCAAAATATATTATTATATAATAATTTTTTTTAAAATTTTTTTTTAAAATTTTTTTAAAATTTTTTTAAAATTTTTTAAAATTTTTTTTTATTTTAAAAAGTTTAACTCTATTTTTTTGATTAATTTACATAAATTATATTTGTTTAACTCATAATTTATTTTTTAATTAATATTTATATAAAAATAAAAATTTAATAATTAAAATGAATATTAAAAATTATAATGAAAAAAAATGAGATTTATTAATTATTATTTAGGGTATACTGGTTTAATTTAAGTTATATCTGTCTCACTAATAATTTATTTTGTAATTAAAATTTCTATAAAAATAAATAGATAAATAATTAAAATAAAAATTTAAAATTATACTGAATAAAAATTAAAATGAGATTTATGATTTATTATTAATGTATATCAGTTTAATGGTTTAAGTATTTTGAGGTTTTGTCATTTAGGAGTTTAGCGATTTATGTTTTTAGGTATTTAGTGATTTATAGGTTTTATTTAAACAATAAAATAACAAAAAAAATTTGTAATTTTGTCATTTTCAAATGTTATAACCTTTAAAATTTAATAATATTTAAAATTTTTTGAAATTTGAATACAATCTTTAGTTATAATAATTTTAATAATTCTATATCATATAAAAGAAATATAAACAATTTATTGATAGATATTATAATAATGATCAAAAATTAAAATAATGAACTATTTATAATAAGATAGATATTAATCAAAAAATATTTACAATACCCAAATTGATTCAAAATTAAAGTAAAATATATTAATTGATTATAATTTTTAATTTTTAATAATACTTCTTTTATACTACTTTTAAAAGCGTATATATATTTTTTTATTAAAAATAAATTATTTAAATTATATGTGTCGCACTCATAATTTATTTTGTAATAAAAATTCCTATAAAAATAAACTAATAAATAATTAAAATGAATATTTAAAATAATAAAAAATTGAAATACAAATTAAATTTATTTATTATTAAGTAGTATATAGCAGTTTAATGGTTAATGTATTTAGGCATTACATGGTTTAGGAGTTTTCTGATATAACTATGTATGCATTTAGTGGTTTATAGGTTTTATTTAAAAAATAAAATAACAAAAAATTTATTTTTATTATTTTTTCATATTTCCAGAGGCTATAACCTCTGGAAATATAATAATTTTTAAATTTTTTTAAAAAGTGAATTTAATATTTAGTTATAATAATCATTATATTTATATATCATATAAATTCAATATAAACAATTTTATTGATAAATATTCTAATAATGATCAAAAAATAAATTAATAAACAATTATTAATAAGATAGATATCAATTAAAATATAATTACATAACCTAAAATGATTCAGAAGGAGAGCAAAATATATTACTATATAATAAATTTTAGTTTTAAATTTTTTATTCTTTTTATAAGTTTATCTATATTTTTCGATGCAAAATAATTTATATAAATTATATTTGTCTAACTCATAATTTATTTTGTAATTAATATTTATATAAAAATAAACGAATAAATAATTAAAATGAATATTTTAAATTATAATGAAAAAAATAAAATTGAGATTTATTATTTATTATTTAGGGTATACTAGTTTAAAAGGATTATCTTTTTAGGATTTTAAAGATTTAGGAGTTATTGATTTAAGAGTTTAGGCATTCAGTGGTTTATAGGATTTATTTATTAAACAATTAAACAACAAAAAAAATTATTTTTGATATTTCTCACATTTTCAAAGGTTATAACCTTTGAAAATATAATAATTTTAAAATTTTTTTAAAATATAAATACAATATTTTGTAATAATAATCATTATAATTATATATAATATAAACAAAATATAAATAATTTTATTGATAGATATTAAATCAAATATCAAAAAATAAATTAATATGTTATTATTAATATGATAGATATACATTAAAATATAATTGCAAAACCTAAAATTATTCAAAATCAAAGTAAAATTTATTACTAAATTATAATTTTCATTTTTTAGTTATTGCTTCTTTTTATAAGATTATTTTTTTTTTCATGAAAAATTAAAATTGTCTTACTCATAATTTATTTTGTAATTTATAATTCTATAATAATAAACTAATAAATAATTAAAATGAATATTTAAAATTATAATGAATACATATAAAATTGAGATTTATTATTTATTATTAAGGATATATCAGTTAATGATTTAAATATTTAGGTGTTTTGTGGTTTAGGAGTTTAGTGATTTAATTGTTAAGACTTTAGTGATTTATAGTTTTTATTTAAAGAAAGAAAAAACAAAAAATTTAATTTTTTAATTTTTTTTAATTTTTGAAGGTTATAACCTTTGAAATTATAAGAATTTTTAAATTTTTTTAAATGTGAATATAATATTTAGTTATAATAATCTTAATAATTATATATAATGTAAACTCAATATAAATAATTTTATTGATAGATATTATAATAATATTAATAAATAAATTAATAAACTAGTATTTATAAGAATGATATAAAATAAAATATTATTGTAAAATCTAAAATGATTCAAAATCAAAATAAGATATATTACTAAATAATAATTATTTATTTTTGAAAATTTGCCTTTTATAAGCATTTTTTTAATGAAAAATAAATTATTTAAATTATATCTGTCTCACTAATAATTTATTTTGTAATTAATATTTCTATAAAAATAAACTGATAAATAATTAAAATGAATATTTAAAATTATAATGAATACTAATAAAAATTATATTTATGATTTATTATTTGGACTATACTAAATTATTATTTTATGTTTTATGGGCTACGGGGTTTAGGAATTTAGTAATTTTAGAATTTAGTAATTTAGTTGTTTATTGGTTTTATATAAAAAATAAAATAACAAAAATTTATTTTGGTTATTTTTTCTCATTCTTGAATGTTATAACCTTTGAAAATATAATAATTTATAATTTTTTTTGAAAAGTGAATACAATATAAAGTTATAATAATAATAATAATTATATATCATATAAATTCAATATAAACTATTTTATTTATATATTAGAATAATGATCATAAAAAAGTTATAAACAATTATTAATAAGATAAATATTGTTTAAAATATATTTTCAAAATTTAAAATGATTTAAAATCAAAGTGAAACATTTTACGAAATATTAATTTTAAATTTTTAAATTTTTGTATCCATTTATAAGCCTATATATTTTTTGATGAAAAATAAATTATTTAAATTACATTTGTCTAACTAATAATTTATTTTTTAATTTATATTTCTATAAAAATAAACAAATAAATAATTAAAATGTATATATAAAATTATAATGAATACTAATAAAAATGAGATTTATAATTTATTATTTAGGGTATAACTATTTAATTATTTAAGTTTTTTGTGGTTTTGGGGTTAATGAGTTTATTGATTTATATGTTTGCATATTTAGGTATTTAAAGGTTTTATTTAATCAATGAAATAACAAATAATTTATTTTTATGAATTTTCGTGATTTTCAAATGTTATAACCTTTAAAAATATATTAATTTTTTAATAGTTCTAAAATATGAATACAATACTTAGTTATAATAATCTTAATAATTATATTTGTTGTAGATTCAATATAAAAAAATGTATTAATATATATTATAAAAATGATCAAAAAATAAATTAATAAACTATTATTAATAAGATAGATATTAATTAAAATATATTTGTAGAAACCAAAATAATTCAAAATCAAAGTAAATTATATTACTAAATAAAATTTAAAATTTTTGAAATTTTGTTTATTTTTATAAGCTTATTTTTTTTCATATAAAATAATTTATTTAAATTATATATGTCTCACTCATTATTTAATTTGTTATTAATATTTTTATTAAAATAAACTAAAAAATAATTAAAATTAGAATGAATACAAATAAAATTGAGATTTATTATTTATTAATTAGGTTATATAGGTTTAATGGTTTAAGTATTTAGGGGGTTTTGGTGTTAAAGAGTCTAGATATTTAAATGATTAGGCATTTAGTGGTTTATAAATTTTATTTAAATAATAAAATAATAAAAAAATTAGATTTGTGATTTTTTATTATTTTTGAAGTTTATAACCTTTGAAAATATAATAATTTTTAAATTTTTTTCAAATGTAAATATAATATTTAGTTATAATAATCTTAATAATTATAAGTCATTTAAATTCCACATAAATAATTACATTGTTAGATATTTTAATAATGATCAAAAAAAAATTAATAAACTATTATTAATAAGATTGATAGCAATTAAAATATAAATGCAAAACCTATAATGATTCAAAATCATAGTAAAATATTTTACTAAATGATAATTTTTTGTTTTTAAATTTTTACTTCTTTTTATAGGCTTATATTTATTTTTTCATTAAAAATAAATTATTAAAATTATACTTGTCTCACTATTTATTTATTTTGCAATTAATATTTCAATAAAAAATAAACTAATAAATAATTAAAATGAATATTTAAAATTATAATGAATACAAATATAAAATGAGATTTTTGATTTAATATATATGGTATACATGTTTAATGGATTGTTAATTTAGGGGTTTTGTCGTTTAAGAGTTAAGCAATTTATGTTTTTAGGCATTTAGTGGTTTATAATTTTTATATATATAATAAAAATAAAAAAAAATTTGATTTTATATGATTTTCAATGGTTATAACCTTTGAAAATAAAATAATTTTTTAAATTTTTTGAAATGTGAATACCATGTATAATTATATTAATCTTACTAATTATATATCATATAAATTCAATATAAACAATTTTAATGATAGATAATATAATAATGATTAAAAATTTAATTAATAAACAATTATTAATAATATAAATATCAATTAAAATATATTTACATAACACAAAATGATTCAAAATCAAATCAAAATATATTACTTAATAATAATATTTAATTTTCAAATATTTCCTTCATTTTATAACTATATATTTTTTATTTATTAAAAATAAATTATTTAAATAATATTTGACTCACTCAAAATTTTTTTTGTAATCAATATTTCTAAATAATTAAACGATAAATAATTAAAATGAATATTTAAATTTATAATAAATAGAAATAAAAATGAGATTTATTATTTATTAAATAGTATATAGCTGTTAAATGGTTTATGTATTTAGGAGTTTCAGGGTCTATGAGCTTACTGATTTAAGTAAGTAAGCATTTAATGATATATAGGTTTTATTTTAAAAATGAAATAACAAAAAATTTATTTTTATTATTTTTTCTAATTTTTTAAGGTTATAACCTTTGAAAATATAAAAATTTTTAAATTTCTTTTAAAAAGTGAATAAAATATATATTTAAAATAATCATAATAATTATATATCATATAAATTCAATATAAACAATTTTATTGATAGATATTCTAATTATTATCAAAAAATAAATTTAAAATCTAATATGAATAAGATTGATATAACTTAAAATAGAATATCAAACCCTAAAATGATTCAAAAGCAAAACAAAATATATCACTAAATAATAATTATTTGTTTCTAAATTTTTATGATTTTTATAAGCTTATCTATTTTTTAATGAAATATATATTTAATAAATTATATTTTTAACTCATAATTTAATTTATAATTAATATATATATAAAAATAAAAAACAAAACAATCAAAATTAATTTTTTAAATTAAAATGAAAACAAATAAAAATGAGATTTATTAATTATTATTTAGGGTATACTAGTTTAAAGGATTATCTATATAGGGGAATCGGGATTTTGTAGTTTAGTGATTTAAGTACTTAGACATTTAATGGGGTATAGGTTATATTTAAACAATGAAATAACAAAAAAAAATTTTTTTTTCTATTTTTTGACATTTTCAAATGTAATAATCTTTGAAATTTTTTTTCAAAAGTGAATACTACATTTAGTTATAATAATATTTATATTTATATATCATATAAATTAAATATAAACATTTTTATGGAAAAATATTCTAAAAATGATCAAAAAATAAATTAATACTTTATAATTAATAAGATGGATATCAATTAAAATATAATTAAAAAACCTAAAATGATTCAGAAACAAAGCAAAATATATTACTATACAATAATTTTTTATTTTAAATTTTTTTTTCTTTTTAAAAAGTTTATCTATATTTTTTGATCAAAATTAATTTATATAAATTATATTTGTGTAACTCTTAATATATCCTGTTATTAATATTTATATAAATATAAACAAATAAAAAATTACAATGAATATTTAAAATTATAATGAAAAAAAATGAGATTTATTATTTATTATTTATTATTTATTATTTATTATTTAGGGTATACTGGTTTAATTTAAATTAGATCCGTCTGACTAAAAATGTATTTTGTAATTAATTTTTCTAAAAAAATAAACTGATAAATAATTAAAATAAAAATTTAAAATTATACTGAATAATAATTAAAATGAGATTTATTATTTATTATTAATGTATACCAGTTTAATGGTTTTGACATTTAAGTGTTTATAGATTTATGTTTTTAGGCATTTAGTATTTTATAGGTTTTATTTAAACAATAAAATAACAAAAAAAAAATTTGTAATATTTTCTCATTTTCAGAGGTTATAACCTATGAAAATATAAAAAAATTTAAGATTTTCTAAATTGTGAATACAATATTTAGTTATAATAATATTAATAATTATATATCATATAAATTCAATAAACAATTTTATTGATAGATATTATAATAATGATCAAAAATTAAATTAATAAACAATTAATAATAAGATAGATATTAATTAATAAATATTTAGAAAACCCAAATTGATTCAAAATTAAAGTAAAATATATTACTGAATAATAATTTTTAATTTTAAATTTTATTCTTATATAAGCTTATATATCTTTTTTGATTAAAAATAAATTATTTAAATTATATTTGTCGCACTCATAATTTATTTTGTAATAAATATTGCTATAAAATAAACTAATAAATAATTAAAATGAATTTTTAAAATTATAATAAAAAAAATAAAAATTAGATTTTTTAATTATTATGTATTATATAGTTGTTTAATGGTTTATGTATTTAGGTATTACTGGGTTTTGGAGTTTACTGATTTAATTTTGTATGCATTTAGTGGTTTATTGTTTTATTTAAAAAATAAAATAACAAAAAATTTATTTTTATTATTTTTTGATATTTTCAAAGATTATAATCTTTAAAAATATAATAATTTTTAATTTTTCTTCAAAAGTGAATTCAATATTTTGATATAATAATCATTATATTTATATTTCATATAAATTCACCATAAATAATTTTATTGATAGATATTCAAATAATTATTAAAAAATAAAATTATAATCTATTATTAATAAGATAGATATCAATAAAAATATAATTTCAAACCCAAATATGATTCAGAAGCAAAGCAAAATATATTACTATATAATAATTTTTTGTTTTAAAATTTTTCTTTCTTTTTAAAAGTTTATTTATATTTTTTTGATAAAAAATAATTTATATAAATTATATTTGTCTAACTCATAATTTAATTTGTTATTAATATTTATATAAAAATAAACAAATAAATATTAAAATGGATATTTAAAATTATAATGAAAAAAATGATATTTATTCTTTATTATTTAGGGTATACCGATTTAATTTAAATTATATCTGTCTTACTAATAATTTATTTTGTAATTAATATTTCTAAAAAAAACTATTAAATAATTTAAATAAAAATTTAAAAGTATACTGAATATATATTAATATGATATTTATGATTTATTATTTATGTATACTAGTTTAATGGTTTAAGTATTTTGAGGTTTTGTCATTTAAAAGTTTAGTGATTTATGTTTTTAGGCATTTAGTGGTTTATAGGTTTTTTTTAAACAATGAAATAACAAAAAAATTATTTTTGATATTTTTTCACATTTTCAAAGGTTATAACATTTGAAAACATAATAATTTTTAAAATTTTTCAAATATTAATATAATATTAAGTTTTAATAATCTAAATAATTATAAGTCATTTAAATTCAATATAAATAATTACATTACAAGATATTATTATAATGATCAAAAAAAATTTAATAAACTATTATTAATAAGATAGATATTATTTAAAATATATTTGCAAAATCTAAATTTATTCAAAATCAAAGTAAAATATATTACTAAATAATAATTTTTTTTAATGTTTTGCTTTTTTATAAGTTTATATTTTGTTTTTAAAAATAAATTATTTAAATTATATTTGTCTTACTCATAATTTATTTTGTAATTTATAATTCTATAATAATAAACTAATAAATAATTAAAATGAATATTTAAAATTATAATGAATACAAATAAAATTGAGATTTATTATTTATTATTCAGGATATACTAGTTTAATGTTTTAAGTATTTAGGTGTTTTGCGGTTTAGGAGTTTTGTGATTTAATTGTTTATACCTTTAGTGATTTATAGTTTTTATTTAAAGAATGAAAAAACAAAGAATTTAATTTTTTGATTTTTTTTAATTCTTGAAGGTTATAACCTTTGAAAATATAATAATTTTTAATTTTTTTAAATGTGAATATAATATTTAGTTATAAGAATCTAAATAATTTATATAATGTAAACTAAATATAAATAATTTTATTAATAAATATTATAATAATTATCAAAAAATAATTAATAAAGTAGTATTAATAAGAATGATATAAATTAAAATATAATTGTAAAATCTAAAATGATTCAAAATTAAAATAAGATATATTAATAAAAAATAATTTTTTATGTTTACAATTTTGCCTCTTTTTATAAGCTTATATTTTTTTTTGATGAAAAATAAATTATTTAAATTATATCTGTCTCACTAATAATTTATTTTATAATTAATATTTCTATAAAAATAAACTGATAATTAATTAAAATGAATATTTAAAATTATAATGAATACTAATAAAAATGAGAATATGATTTATTATTTAGACTATAATAATTTTATGTTTTTAGTATTTATGAGCTTCGGGGATTATGAGTTTAGTCATTTAAGTATTTAGTCATTTAGTGGTTTATAGGTTTTATTTATATAATAAAAAAAATTTTTTTTTGATTTTTTCTGATTTTCATAGGTTATAACTTTGAAAAGAAAATAATATTTAAAATTTTTTGAAATGTGAATACCATATATTATTATATTAATCTTACTAATTATATATCATATAAATTAAATATAAATTATTTTAATGATAGATATTATAATAATGATCAAAAATTAAATTAACAAACTATTATTAAAAATCTAAATATTAATTAAAATATATTTACATAACAAAAAATTATTCAAAATTAAATCAAAATATATTACTAAATAATAATATTTAATTTTTAAATTTTTCTTCTTTTTTTAAGCTTATATATTTTTTTTGATTAAATATAAATGGTTTAAATATTATTTGTCTCAATCGAAATTTATTTTGAATTAATTTTTCTAAAAAATTATACTATAAATAATTAAAATGAATATTTAAAATTATAAATAATAGAAATAAGAATGATATTTATTATTTAATAAGTAGAATATAGCTATTAAAATATTTAAGTATTTAGGGGTTTCGGGGTTTATGACCTTAATGATTTAAGTAAGAAATCATTTAATGATCTATATGTTTTATTTAAAAAATAAAATAACTAAAAATTTGTTTTTATTTTTTTTTCTCATTTTTTAATGTTATAACTTTTGAAAATATAATAATTTTTATATTTTTTTTCAAAAGTGTATACAATATTTATTTATAATAATCATAATAATTATATATCATATAAATTCAATATAAACAATTTTATTGATAGATATTCTTATAATTATCAAAAAATAAATTAAAATATATTATGAATAAGATTGATATTACTTAAAATATAATATCAAAACCTAAAATGATTCAAAAGCAAAGCAAAATATATCACTAAATAATAATTATTTGTTTTTAAATTTTTATTCTTTTTATAAGATTATCAATTTTTTGATGAAAAATAATTTTTATAAATTATATTTTTAACTCATAATTTATTTTATAATTAATATATATATATAAATAAAAAACTTAACAATCAAAATGTATTTTTTAAAATTATAATGAAAACAAATAAAAATGAGATTTATTAATTATTATTTAGGGTATACCGGTTTAAAATATTATCTATATAGGAGTATTGGGACTTTGTACTTTAGTGATTTAAGTGTTTAGACATTTAGTGGTTTATAGGTTTTATTTAAACAATGAAATAACAAAAAAATATTTTTTTTTATTTTTTCACATGTTCAAAGTTATCTTTGAAAATATAAAAATTTTAAAACTTTTTTCAAAAGTGAAAACAATATTTAGTTATAATAATTATTAAATTTATATATTATATAAATTCAATATAAACATTTTTATGGATAAATATTCTAGTAATGATCAAAAAATAAATTAATAATCTATTATTAATAAGTAATATATCAATTAAAATATAATTAGAAACCCTAAAATGATTCAGAAACAAAGCAAAATATATTACTATTTAATATTTTTTTGTTTTAATTTTTTCTGTTCTTTTATTAAGTTTATCTGTATTTTTTTGTTGAAAAATAATTTATATAAATTATATTTTTATAACTTATAATTTATTTTGTAATTAATATTTATATAAAAATAAACAAATAAATAATTAAAATGAATATTTAAAATTATAATGAAAAAAATAAAAATGAGATTTATTATTCTTTATTTAGGATATAAATGTTTAAAAAATTTATCTATTTAGGGTTTTCAATATTTAGGAGTTATTGATTTAAGTATTTAGGCATTTAATGGTTTATAGGATTTATTCAAACAATGAAATAACAAAAAATTTATTTATGATATTTTTTCAAATTTTCAAGGTCATAACATTTGAAAATATAATAATTTTAAAATTTTTTAAAAATGTGAATACAATATTTAGTAATAATAAATATTATAACTATATATAATATAAACTAAATATAAACAATTTTATTGATAGATATTATATAAATTATCAAAAAATAAATTAATAAACTATTATTAATATGATAGATATAAATTAAAATATAATTAAAAAGCCTAAAATGATTCAAAATCAAAGTAAAATTTATTACTAAATAATAATTTTTTTTTGTTTTTGCATCATTTTATAATCTTATAAGTTTTTTTGATGAAAAATATATTATTTAAATTATATTTGTATCTCTCATAATTTATTTTGTAATTAATATTTCTATAAATTATTTAAATTATATTTAAGGTTTACGAGTTTAATGGTTTAAGTATTTAAGGGCTTCGGGGTTTATGAGTTTAGATATTTATGTATTTTGGAATTTAATGGTTTATAAGTTTTATTTAAACAATGATATAACAAAAAATTTATTTTTGTTAATTTTTCTCATTTTTGAAGTTTATAAACTTTGAAAATATAACAATTTTTAAATTTTTTTTATATTTGAATATAATATTTAGTTATGATAATCTTAATAATTATATATCATGTAAATTCAATATAAATAATTATATTGAAATATATTATATTAATGATCAAAATATAAATTAATAAACTATTATTAATAAGATAGATATTATTTTTAATAATTTGCAAAACATACATTTATTCAAAATCAAAGTAAAATATATTACGAAATAATACATTCTTCGATGTTTTGCTTCTCTTTATAAGTTTATATTTTTTGTTAATAAAAGTAAATTATTTAACTTATATTTGTCTTCCTCATAATTTATTTTTAATTTATAATTATATAAAAATAAACTAATAAATAATTAAAATGAATATTAAAATTATAATGAATACAAATAAAATAGAGATTTATTATTTATTATTCAGGATATACTAGTTTAATGGTTTAAGTATTTAGGTATTTTGGTGTTTAGTGATTTAAGTGTTTAGGCCTTAAGTGATTTATAGTTTTTATTTAAAGAATGAAAAAATTAAAATTTAATTTTTTGATTTTTTTAAATTTTTGAAGGTTATAACCTTTGAAAATATAATAATTTTTAATTTTTTTAAATGTGAATATAATATTCATTAATAATAATCTTAATAATTATATATAATATAAACTCAATATAAATAATTTTATTAATAGATATTATAATAATGATCAATAAAAAATTAATAAACTATTATTAATAAGAATGATTTAAATTAAAATATAATTGCAAAATCTAAAATGATTCAATATAAAAATAAAATATATTACAAAATAATAAATTTGTGTTTTAAAAATTTTGCTTCTATTTATATGGATATATATCTTTTTGATGAAAAATAAATTATTTAAATTAGATCCATCTCACTAATAATTTATTTTTTAATTAATATTTCTATAAAAATAAACTTATAAATATTAAAAAAAAATTTTAATTATACTTAATAAAAATTAAATTGAGATTTATAATTTGTTATTAATGTACACCTGTTTAATGGTTTAAGTATTTAGAGATTTTGTCGTTTAGGAGTTTAGCAATTTATGTTTTTAGGCAATTAGTGGTTTATAGGTTTTATTTAAACAATAAAATAACAAAAAAAATTGAAATTTTCTCATTTTATTAGGTTATAACCTTTGAAAATATAATAATATTTAAAATTTTTTGAAATGTGAATACAATATTTAGTTATAATAATATTAATAATTATATATGATATAAATTCAATATGAATAATATTATTGATAGATATTATAATAATGATCAAAAATTATAATAATATGAATAATATGAATAAACTATTTATAATAAGATTGATATTAATTAAAAAATATTTAGAAAACCAAAATTGATTCAAAATTAAAGTAAAATATATTAGTTGATAATAATTTTTAATTTTTAATAATACTTGTTTTATACTTCTTTTAAAAGCGCATATATTTTTTTAATTAAAATTAAATTAATTAAAATATATATGTCGCAATCATAATTTAATTTGTAATAAATATTTCTATAAAAATAAACTAATAATAATAAAATGAATATTTAAAATTATAATAAATAGAAATAAAAATTAGATTTATTAATTATTAAGTAATATATAGCGGTTTAATGGTTTATGTATTTAGGCATTACGAGGTTTAAAGTTTATTGATTTAACTGTGTATGCATTTAGTGGTTTATAGGTTTTATTAAAAAAATAAAATAATAAAAAATTTATTTTTATTATTTTTTGAAGTTTTCAAAGGTGATAACCTTTGAAAATATAATAATTTTTAAATTTTTTTCAAATGTGAATATAATATTTAGTTATAATAATCATTATATGTATATATCATAAAAATTCAATATAAACAATTTTATTGATAAATATTCTAATTTTGATCAAAAAATAAATTAATAATCTATTATTAATAAGATACATATCAATTAAAATCTAATTACAAAACCTAAAATAATTCAGAAGAAAATCAAAGTATATTACTATATAATAATTTTTTGTTTTGAATTTTTTTTATTATAAAAAGTTTATCAATAATTTTTTGATAAAAAATAATTTATATAAATTATATTTGTCTAACTCAATTTATTTTGTAATTAATATATATATATATATATATATAAACAAATAAATAATTAAAATGAATATTTAAAATTATAATTAAAAAAATGAGATTTATTATTTATTATTTAGGGATACCGGTTTAATTTAACTAAGATTTGTCTCACTAATAATTTATTTTGTAATTAATATTTCTATAAAAATAAACTGTAAATAATTAAAATAAAAATTTAAAATTATACTTAATTAAAATATAAGCGTATATTTTTATTAGATAAATAATATATTATTAAATTATATTTGTCCCACTCATAATTTAATTTGTACTAAATATTTCTAAATAAATACACTAATAAATAATTAAAATGAATATTTAAAAATATAATAAATAGCAATAAAAAATAGATTTATTCATTATTAAGTAGTATTTCGCGGTTTAATGGTTTATGTATTTAGACATTAGGGGTTTAGGAGTTTACTGATTTAACTTTATGTGCGTTTAGTGGGGCTGCTCATGGGACTCGGACATTCGTGACCTAACCCAATGTCTTGTCCCAAAAGAATCGGGACTGATAAAATCCGTTGACTTTGACTTTTTCAATCCCATTATGTCATGTATTTTTTCTCTTGGGACGGTTCCAGATCTTAAGTAATATCCATCCCAAGAACCATCCCATCCTAAAAAACCTATACTAGAACCAGGAATATAATATAACATGAAGATGCCACCAATTCTTCGACTGCCCATCCAATTCCGACATACCTATTGCTGTTCCGAAGAGTTACAGGCCACCTCACGCCATTCCAGCCGTCTTCGATTAGGTCCAGCCCTTTTCCGTCACACTTCTGGTTGCCTCCACCGTGTCTTAGATGCCACCAGCCTTTTGGTTTGTTTTTCTGACGAGAATTGAGTGATTAATTATTATTATTATGTGTCTCAGTCAGTTTTGTTGAGTATTGGTTGTGGTGTTGTGGTTGGGCCGGAAGAGTCGGCTGAATGTGTTACAGTTAGTTTTGTGGAGCTTGCTTGTTTAAAATATTTATATTTATTTATGCTTAACATATCATATTAATTAATGGCAATGTAGATGACACAATCCAGTGGTAAACGAAAAATACAATAAATTGAAGATGATCACATCTCAAATGATCAAAGTACTAGTAAATCCAATCATCATCCTTTCACGGGCCATTCTATTATTATTGCAGGTTCTTTAATTCCAATTGTAAAAGAAAGTCAAGGTACATCTGAACCTCAAGCTCATAAAAAGTATAAGTCTGCTGTTTGGGGAACTTATGAGATATTAATTGATTCAGATGAAAATGAAACTCGTAGGGCAGCTTGTATATGGTGTAGGAAATAATACTTGACAAAAAGTGATCAAGGTACTTCAGTTTATGGAAATACTTGAGAGAGACTTGTAGGAAATTTCCACACAAAAAAGAATTAATAGAAGCTCACAAAGGTAAAGACAAGTGACAATCTTTGTTGAGTTTAAATAAAGGTACTAGTTCAGAGGATGACAAATTAACTTGTTGGAAATTTGATCAACAGCTAGTTAGAAAGGCTTGGGTAAAAATGTTCATAAAAGATGAATATTCTTTTTTTTGTTGAGAGGGATGAGTTAAGGAGTTTTGTGAAGTTAGTGTGCCTCAATTTAAAATTCCATCAAGGCACTCTACACTGAGGAATTGTTTTCCTTTGTTTGTGAAGGAAAAGAAAAAATTATTTGATAGCGTATCATCTCATTGTTGTAGAGTTTCATTGACTGCCGACACTTGGACTAGCATTCAAAATTTGTCTTATATATGTTAAATTATTCATTCCATTGATTATTAATGGAATATGCATAAAAGGCTTTTGAACTTTTGTGTAATTAAAAGTCATTCTGGATTAATATTAGAAATGCTATTGAGTTTTGTATGAATGAATGGGGTTTGAGAAAGTTGATGTGCATTACTATTGACAATGCATCAAATAATTATGTTGCAGTTGAACAATTGAAAAAAAGGCTTGTGAAGAAAAGTGTTGTACCTTTGAAAGGCGAGCATTTTCATATTAGATATTGTGCTCATATCCTAAACTTAATTGTCATAGATGGTATTGCAGTAGTTGAGGGTGCTATTCAAAAAATTAGAGGTGTGGTGAAATATTTGAGGAGCAGTCTTAAAAGATTAGATATGTTTAAGTTATGTGTTGAAGAAGCAAACTTGACATATGGATCTTCATTGCAATTAGATTGTCCTACAAGATGGAATTCAACTTATTTGATGCTACAAACTGATATAAAATATCAAAAAGAATTTGATAAGTTGGAGGACAAAGACAAAATGTTTTTGAAGTAGTTTGGTTCAAACGTTCCAACTGAGAGAGACTGAACAAATGCCAAATTTTTGGCTCGTTTCTTGACAAATTTTTATGAGGTAACATGTAAATTTTCTGGCTCATTATATTCTACCTCTAGTGTTTATTTTCCTCGGATTATTCGAATTTTGAAAAAAATTGAGCTTTGTGAAAATAGTAGAGATACAATGGTGTCTGAAATGGGTATGAAAATGAGGCATAAATTCAACAAATATTGGGGTTCTCTTCAATCAACAAATATTATGCTTTTCATAGCAGTAGTGTTGGATCCTAGATATAAGCTTAAATATCTCAAGTTAAGTACACTTAGTCATTATGGTGAGGGATTGGCTAAAAATTCGGTGAAAAAGGTTATAAATGCTTTAAATGAGACGATAGATGATTATAAAGATTTAAATGAAGATTAATCAAAAAAGATGATTTCTCTTCTACTGTGTTGAAAAAAAATGATGATTTCTTTGATGGTAGTGATACTTATGTTGATTTTTTTGTTGAATTGGAGAAAGAACAAGAAGTTGCAGCTTTGGAAGAGTTGGATAGGTACTTGGAGGACAAACTTGAAAAAAATAGAATTGATTTTTGAACTTCTAAACTGGTGGAAGGTAAATGAGGTTAGGTATCCTTCTTTGGCAAATGTAGCAAGGGATGTATTTGCTATCCAAGCATCTACTGTGGCCTACCAATCTACATTTACCACTGTGGGAAGAACTTTTGATAAATTTAGGAGTTATTTAACACCTATTATAGCTGAAGTTCTAATATGTTTACAAGATTGGTTGAGAAGCTCAAAGAAACCTATTGAAATTGAAGAATTAGTTCAAGACCTTGATGATAATGAAACAAGTTAGTATACAAATCATGTAAATTTTAATTTCACTTTTACTTATTTTATATATTCAATTTAATAATAATATGGTTTAATTACAATTTTCAGAGGGGTCACAAGATCCAAATATTCTTCCAACTATAGTTAGCCAACTAAATTTGGAATGGGTGTATTAAATTTTATAAGGTAATATTTTGTTTTTTATTACTCTTTCATCTTAGAAATTTATGTCTACATGATTAACACGTTTTCATCTTTGGTTGTGCTTCTACAGTGGATGACAAAAAGGGAGGAGTTGTAGAAAAGATAATTAATTGGGTTTGGATTTTTGTTGCTATTCCAGGGACTGACCTTCGAAACGATTATTATCATGGTTGTTATTAGTTGTATTTTTTTTTATATTAAGCTGCCTAATTTTAGCAATTACTTAAGTAGTAATTGCTGCTACCAATGTTTGTGGTCATCTTTAGCAATTCCTTAATATTTTAAGTAATTATTTAAAAAATGTAGTATTGCTATTATGGTTAACTTTCACTCGGCTGAACAAAGCCAATTTGTGAAAAAACAAAGAACCAAATTAAGCACACAACTCAGTCCCATTCTATTTAACATTTCTATCCTTTTCTGAACATCAAAGCTTTTGACAAAATAATGGAATTCGTTTGTGGTATTCAGCCTATTTGACAAAACAAAATTGGCCCAATTTGAGTTTGAAAGATACATAACTAAGGAATGGTAAATCATACAACAAAAGGTTTCGACATTAACTAACTTGGCCGGTTTGAAGAAAATAAATTGAAAAAAATGTTTGAACCCCGTTAAATCCCAGAACCATTTTCTCCTACACAAAATCCCCGATCTCCGTCCTGTCCCGTCCCGATATTTTCAACCTATGGTACGGGTCTGGATCTTCAAAAAAAAAACCTCAGAACTGTGGGAAGGGATTGGGGATTTGTAATCTCCATCCTGTCCCGTCCCATGAGCACCCCTAGGATTTAGTAGTTTATAGGTTTTATTTAAAAAATAAAATAACAAAACATTTATTTTTATTATTTTTTGATATTTTCAAAGCTTATAACCTTTGAAAATATAATAATTTTTAAATTTTTTTGATATGTGAATACAATATTTAGTTATACTAATCATTATATTTATATATTATATAATTTCAATATAAACAATTTTATTGATAAATATTCTAAAAATAATCAAAAAATAAATTAATAATACATTAATAATAAGATAGATATTAATTAAAATATGATTACAAAACTTAAAATGATTCAGAAGCAAAGATAATATATTACTATATAATAATTTTTTGTTTTTGATTTTTTTTTTCTTTTAATAAGTTATCTATATTTTTTTTGATTAAAAATAAATAAATAAATTATATTTGTCTAACTCATAATTTATTTTGTAATTAATATTTATATATAAATAAACAATTAAATAATTAAAATCAATATTTAAATTATAATAAAAAAAATAAGATTTATTATTTATTATTTATTATTATTATTATTATTTATTATTTATTATTTATTATTTCGGGATACAAGTTTAATTTAAATTAGATCCCTCTCACTAAAAATTTATTTTGTAATTAATATTTCTATAAAAATAAACTAATAAATAAATAAACTATAAATTTAAAATTATACTAAATACAAATTAAATTGAGATTTAAAATTTATTATTAATGTATACTAGTTTAATAGTTTAAGTATTAAGAGGTTTTGTCGTTAGGAGTTTAGCGATTTATGTTTTTAGTCTTTTAGTAGTTTATACATTTTATATAAAAAAATAAAATAACAAAAAAAAAATTTATAATTTGTTATAATTTTCATAGGTTAAAACCTTTGAAAATATAATAATATTAATAATTTTTTGAAATGTGAATACAATATTTAGTAATAATAAAATTAATAATTATATATCATATAAATTCAATATAAACAATATTATTGATAGTCAATATAATAATGATCAAAAATTAAATTAATAAACTATTAATAAAAAGATAGATATTAATTAAAAAATATTTAAAAAACCCAAATTGATTCAAAATTAAAGTAAATATATTACAGGATAATAATTTTTAATTTTTAAATTTTTACTTCTTTTAGAACTGTATATTTTTTTTATTAAAAATAAATTAATTAAATTATATTTGTCGCACTGATACTTTATTTTGTAATAAATATTTCGATATAAATAAACTAATAAATAATTAAAATGAATATTTAAAATTATAATAAATAAAAATAAAAATTAGATTTATTAATTATTAAGTAGTATATAGCAGTTTAATAGTTTATTTATTTAGGCATTACAGGGTTTAGGAGTTTACTGATTTAATTGTGTATGCATTTAGTAGTTGTAGGTTTTATTTAAGAAAAAAATAAAAAAAATTATTTTTATTATTTTTTGATATTTTCAAAGATAATAACCTTTGAAAATATAATAATTTTTAAATTTTTTTTAAATGTAAATAAATATTTATTTATAATAATCATAATAATTATATATCATATAAATTCAATATAAACAATTTTATGATAGATATTCTAATAATTATAAAAAAATAAATTAAAAATCTATTATGAATAAGATTGATATTACTTAAAATATAATATCAAAACCTAAAATGATTCAAAAGCAAAGCAAAATATATTACTTAATAATAATTATTTGTTTTTAAATTTTTATTCTTTTTAAAAGCTTATCTATTTTTTAATAAAAAATGATTTTTATAAATTATATTTTTAACTCATAATTTATTATATAATTAATATATATATATATAACTAAACAATAAAAATGAAATTTGTAAATTTAAAATTAAAACAAATAAAAATGAGATTTATTAATTATTATTTAGGGGATACCCATTAAAATGATTATCTATATAGGGGTATCAGGAATTATGTAGTTTAGTGATTTAAGTGTTTAGGCATTTAGTGATTTATAGGTTTATTTAAACAATGAAATAATAATAATAATATTTTTTTTTTCACATGTTCTAAGGTTATAATCTTTCAAAATATAATAATTTTAAAATTTTTTTCAAAAGTGAATACAATATTTAGTTATAATAATTATTAAAATTATATATCATATTAATTAAATATAAATATTTTATTGATAAATATTTTAATAATGATCAAAAAATAAATTAATAATCTATTATTAATAAGTTAGATATCAATTAAAATATAATAACCAAATCTAAAATGATTTAGAAACAAAGTAAAATATATTACTATATAATAATTTTTTGTTTTAAATTTTTTTCTTCTTTTAATAAATTTATCTATATCTTTTTTGTTGAAAGATAATTTATATAAATTATATTTTTCTAACTTATAATTTATTTTATATTTAAAATTTATATAAAAATAAATAAATAATTAAAATGTATATTTAAAATTATAATAAAAAAAAATAGAAATGAGATTTATTATTTATTATTTATTTATTTAGGATATACCTGTTTAAAAAATTTATTTATTTGGGTTTTTCGAGATTTAGAAGTTATTAATTTTAAGTTTTTATGCATTTAATGGTTTATAGCTTTTATTTAACAATTAAATAACAAAAATTTATTTTTGATATTTTTAAAATTTTCAAATGTCATAACATTTGAAAATATAATAATTTTAAAATTTTTTAAAAATGTGAATACAATATTTAGTAATAAATATTATTTAACTATATATAATATAAAATAAATAAACCATTTTAAGGATAAATATATATCATTATAAAAAAATAAATAATAAACTATTATTAATATAATAGATATAAATTAAAATATAATTAAAAAACCTAAAATGATTCGAAATCAAAGTAAAATTTTATTACTAAATAATATTTTTTTTTATTTTTCATTATTTTATAAGGTTATATATTTTTTTTGATGAAAATATTATTATTTAATTATATTTGTCACTCATAATTTATTTTTATAATTAATATTTCTATAAATTATATATAATATTTATTAGTTTTAAAGGTTTAGGTATTTAGGGGCTTCGGGGTTAGGAGTTTAGAGATTTATGTATTTAGGCATTTATTGTTTATAAGTTTTTTTTAAACAATCTTATAAAAATAATTTTTTTT
>JAREIK010000362.1:171040-199992 GCA_029783825.1 Sapria himalayana | reverse complement strand
AATATTTAGTTATAATAATCTTAATAATTATATATAATGTAAACTCAATATAAATAATTTTATTGATAGATATTATAATAATGATCAATAAATAAATTAATAAACTTGTATTATAAGAATGATATAAATTAAAATATAATGTAAAAATTAAAATGATTCAAAATCAAAATAAGACATATTACTAAATAACTAATTATTTATTTTAAATTTTTTTATAAGCCTTTTTTTAATGGAAATAACATTTTTAAATTATATCTGTCTCACTAATAATTTATTTTGTAATTAATATTTCTATAAAAATAACTGATAATAATTAAAATGAATATTTAAAATTATAATGAATACTAATAAAATTAGATTTATGATTTATTATTTGGACTATACTAATTATTATTTTAGTATTTATGGCTACGGGGTTTAGGAGTTTAGTAATTTTAGAATTTAGTAATTTAGTTGTTTATTGGTTTTATATAAAAATAAATAACAAAAATTTATTTTGGTTATTTTTCATCATTCTTGAAATGTTATAACCTTTGAAATATAATAATTATAATTATTTTTTGAAAAGTGAATACAATATAAGTTATAATAATAATAATAATTATATATCATATAAATTCAATATAAACTATTTTATTGATATATATTAGAATAATGATCATAAAAAGTAATAAACAATTATTAATAAGATAAATATTGTTTAAAATATATTTTCAAAACCTAAAATGATTTAAAATCAAAGTGAAATATTTTACTAAATATTAATTTTAAATTTTAAATTTTTGTATCCATTTATAAGCCTATATATTTTTTGATGAAAATAAATTATTTAAATTATATTTGTCTAACTAATAATTTATTTTTTAATTTATATTTCTATAAAAATAAACAAATAAATAATTAAAATGTATATTAAAATTATAATGAATACTAATAAAAATGAGATTTATGATTTATTATTTAGGGTATAACTATTTAATTAGTTTAAGTTTTTTGTGGTTTTGGGGTTAATGAGTTTATTGATTTATATGTTTGCATATTTAGGTGTTTATAGGTTTATTTAATCAATGAAATAACAAATAATTTATTTTTATGAATTTTCGTGATTTCAAATGTTATAACCTTTAAAAATATATAATTTTTTAATAGTTCTAAAATATGAATACAATACTTAGTTATAATAATCTTAATAATTATATTTGTTGTAGATTCAATATAAAAAAATGTATTAATATATATTATAAAAATGATCAAAAATAAATTAATAAACTATTATTAATAAGATAGATATTAATTAAAATATATTTGTAGAAACCAAAATAATTCAAAATCAAAGTAAATTATATTACTAAATAAAATTTAAATTTTTGAAATTTTGTTTATTTTTATAAGCTTATTTTTTTCATAAAAAATAATTTATTTAAATTATATATGTCTCACTCATTATTTAATTTGTAATTAATATTTCTATAAAAATAAACTAAAAAATAATTAAAATGAATATTTAAAATTATAATGAATACAAAAAAATGAGATTTATTATTTATTATTTAGTTTAAATAGGTTTTATGGTTTAAGTATTTAGGGGTTTTGAGGTTAAGGAGTCTAGATATTTAAATGATTAGGCATTTAGTGGTTTATAAGTTTTATTTAAATAATAAAATAATAAAAAAATTATATTTGTGATTTTTTATTATTTTTGAAGGTTATAACCTTTGAAAATATAATAATTTTTAAATTTTTTTCAAATGTAAATATAATATTTAGTTATAATAATCTTAATATTATAAGACATTTAAATTCAATATAAGTAATTTTATTGATAGATATTATAATAATGATCAAAAAATAAATTAATAAACTATTATTAATAAGATTGATAGCAATTAAAATATAAATGCAAAACCTATAATGATTCAAAATCATAGTAAAATATTTTACTAAATGATAATTTTTTGTTTTTAAATTTTTACTTCTTTTTATAAGCTTATATTTATTTTTTCATTAAAAATAAATTATTAAAATTATACTTGTCTCACTATTTATTTATTTTGCAATTAATATTTCAATAAAAAATAAACTAATAAATAATTAAAATGAATATTTAAAATTATAATGAATACAAAAATAAAATGAGATTTTTGATTTAATATATATGGTATAATGTTTAATGGATTGTTAATTTAGGGGTTTTGTCATTTAAGAGTTAAGCAATTTATGTTTTTAGGCATTTAGTGGTTTATAATTTTTATATATATAATAAAAATAAAAAAAAATTTGATTTTATATGATTTTCAATGGTTATAACCTTTAAAAATAAAATAATTTTTTAAATTTTTTGATATGTGAATACCATGTATAATTATATTAATCTTACTAATTATATATCATATAAATTCAATATAAACAATTTTAATGATAGATAGTATAATAATGATTAAAAATTAAATTAATAAACAATTATTAATAATATAAATATCAATTAAAATATATTTACATAACACAAAATGATTCAAAATCAAATCAAAATATATTACTTAATAATAATATTTAATTTTCAAATATTTCCTTCATTTTATAAGCTATATATTTTTTATTGATTAAAAATAAATTATTTAAATAATATTTGACTCACTCAAAATTTTTTTGTAATCAATATTTCTAAATAATTAAACGATAAATAATTAAAATGAATATTTAAATTATAATAAATAGAAATAAAAATGAGATTTATTATTTATTAATAGTATATAGCTGTTAAATGGTTTATGTATTTAGGAGTTTCAGGGGTCTATGAGCTTACTGATTTAAGTAAGTAAGCATTTAATGATATATAGGTTTTATTTTAAAAATGAAATAACAAAAAATTTATTTTTATTATTTTTTCTAATTTTTTAAGGTTATAACCTTTGAAAATATAACAATTTTTAAATTTCTTTTAAAAAGTGAATAAAATATATATTTAAAATAATCATAATAATTATATATCATATAAATTCAATATAAACAATTTTATTGATAGATATTCTAATTATTATCAAAAAATAAATTTAAAATCTAATATGAATAAGATTGATATACTTAAAATAGAATATCAAACCCTAAAATGATTCAAAAGCAAAACAAAATATATCACTAAATAATAATTATTTGTTTCTAAATTTTTATGATTTTTATAAGCTTATCTATTTTTTAATGAAATATATATTTAATAAATTATATTTTTAACTCATAATTTAATTTATAATTAATATATATATAAAAATAAAAAACAAAACAATCAAAATTAATTTTTTAAATTAAAATGAAAACAAATAAAAAATGAGATTTATTAATTATTATTTAGGGTATACTAGTTTAAAGGATTATCTATATAGGGGAATCGGGATTTTGTAGTTTAGTGATTTAAGTACTTAGACATTTAATGGGGTATAGGTTATATTTAAACAATGAAATAACAAAAAAAATTATTTTTTTCTATTTTTTGACATTTTCAAATGTAATAATCTTTGAATTTTTTTTTCACAAGTGAATACTACATTTAGTTATAATAATATTTATATTTATATATCATATAAATTAAATATAAACATTTTTATGGAAAAATATTCTAAAAATGATCAAAAAATAAATTAATACTTTATAATTAATAAGATGGATATCAATTAAAATATAATTAAAAAACCTAAAATGATTCAGAAACAAAGCAAAATATATTACTATACAATAATTTTTTATTTTAAATTTTTTTTTCTTTTTAAAAAGTTTATCTATATTTTTTGATCAAAATTAATTTATATAAATTATATTTGTGTAACTCTTAATATATTCTGTTATTAATATTTATATAAAAATAAACAAATAAAAAATTAAAATGAATATTTAAAATTATAATGAAAAAAAATGAGATTTATTATTTATTATTTATTATTTATTATTTAGGGTATACTGGTTTAATTTAAATTAGATCCGTCTGACTAAAAATGTATTTTGTAATTAATTTTTCTAAAAAAATAAACTGATAAATAATTAAAATAAAAATTTAAAATTATACTGAATAATAATTAAAATGAGATTTATTATTTATTATTAATGTATACCAGTTTAATGGTTTTGACATTTAAGTGTTTATAGATTTATGTTTTTAGGCATTTAGTATTTTATAGGTTTTATTTAAACAATAAAATAACAAAAAAAATTTGTAATATTTTCTCATTTTCAGAGGTTATAACCTATGAAAATATAAAAAAATTTAAGATTTTCTAAATTGTGAATACAATATTTAGTTATAATAATATTAATAATTATATATCATATAAATTCAATAAACAATTTTATTGATAGATATTATAATAATGATCAAAAATTAAATTAATAAACAATTAATAATAAGATAGATATTAATTAATAAATATTTAGAAAACCCAAATTGATTCAAAATTAAAGTAAAATATATTACTGAATAATAATTTTTAATTTTAAATTTTATTCTTATATAAGCTTATATATCTTTTTTGATTAAAAATAAATTATTTAAATTATATTTGTCGCACTCATAATTTATTTTGTAATAAATATTGCTATAAAATAAACTAATAAATAATTAAAATGAATTTTTAAAATTATAATTAAAAAAAATAAAAATTAGATTTTTTAATTATTATGTATTATATAGTTGTTTAATGGTTTATGTATTTAGGTATTACTGGGTTTTGGAGTTTACTGATTTAATTTTGTATGCATTTAGTGGTTTATTGTTTTATTTAAAAAATAAAATAACAAAAAATTTATTTTTATTATTTTTTGATATTTTCAAAGATTATAATCTTTAAAAATATAATAATTTTTAATTTTTCTTCAAAAGTGAATTCAATATTTTGATATAATAATCATTATATTTATATTTCATATAAATTCACCATAAATAATTTTATTGATAGATATTCAAATAATTATTAAAAAATAAAATTATAATCTATTATTAATAAGATA
Source organism: Sapria himalayana (assembly GCA_029783825.1). Classification (NCBI taxonomy): domain Eukaryota; kingdom Viridiplantae; phylum Streptophyta; class Magnoliopsida; order Malpighiales; family Rafflesiaceae; genus Sapria; species Sapria himalayana. Next base: position 195,000 of record JAREIK010000362.1, on the reverse strand, counting down.
GATATCAATAAAAATATAATTTCAAACCCAAATATGATTCAGAAGCAAAGCAAAATATATTACTATATAATAATTTTTTGTTTTAAAATTTTTCTTTCTTTTTAAAAGTTTATTTATATTTTTTGATAAAAAATAATTTATATAAATTATATTTGTCTAACTCATAATTTAATTTGTTATTAATATTTATATAAAAATAAACAAATAAATATTAAAATGGATATTTAAAATTATAATGAAAAAAATGATATTTATTCTTTATTATTTAGGGTATACCGATTTAATTTAAATTATATCTGTCTTACTAATAATTTATTTTGTAATTAATATTTCTAAAAAAAACTATTAAATAATTTAAATAAAAATTTAAAAGTATACTGAATATATATTAATATGATATTTATGATTTATTATTTATGTATACTAGTTTAATGGTTTAAGTATTTTGAGGTTTTGTCATTTAAAAGTTTAGTTATTTTTGTTTTTAGGCATTTAGTGGTTTATAGGTTTTTTTAAACAATGAAATAACAAAAAAATTATTTTTGATATTTTTTCACATTTTCAAAGGTTATAACATTTGAAAACATAATAATTTTTAAAATTTTTCAAATATTAATATAATATTAAGTTTTAATAATCTAAATAATTATAAGTCATTTAAATTCAATATAAATAATTACATTACAAGATATTATTATAATGATCAAAAAAAATTTAATAAACTATTATTAATAAGATAGATATTATTTAAAATATATTTGCAAAATCTAAATTTATTCAAAATCAAAGTAAAATATATTACTAAATAATAATTTTTTTAAATGTTTTGCTTTTTTATAAGTTTATATTTTGGTTTTTAAAAATAAATTATTTAAATTATATCTGTCTTACTCATAATTTATTTTGTAATTTATAATTCTATAATAATAAACTAATAAATAATTAAAATGAATATTTAAAATTATAATGAATACAAATAAAATTGAGATTTATTATTTATTATTCAGGATATACCAGTTTAATGTTTTAAGTATTTAGGTGTTTTGCGGTTTAGGAGTTTTGTGATTTAATTGTTTATACCTTTAGTGATTTATAGTTTTTATTTAAAGAATGAAAAAACAAAGAATTTAATTTTTTGATTTTTTTTTAATTCTTGAAGGTTATAACCTTTGAAAATATAATAATTTTTAATTTTTTTTAAATGTGAATATAATATTTAGTTATAAGAATCTAAATAATTTTATATAATGTAAACTAAATATAAATAATTTTATTAATAAATATTATAATAATTATCAAAAAATAATTAATAAAGTAGTATTAATAAGAATGATATAAATTAAAATATAATTGTAAAATCTAAAATGATTCAAAATTAAAATAAGATATATTAATAAAAAATAATTTTTTATGTTTACAATTTTGCCTCTTTTTATAAGCATATATTTTTTTTGATGAAAAATAAATTATTTAAATTATATCTGTCTCACTAATAATTTATTTTATAATTAATATTTCTATAAAAATAAACTGATAATTAATTAAAATGAATATTTAAAATTATAATTAATACTAATAAAAATGAGAATATGATTTATTATTTAGACTATACTAATTTTATGTTTTTAGTATTTATGATCTTCGGGGATTAGGAGTTTAGTCATTTTAGTATTTAGTCATTTAGTGGTTTATAGGTTTTATTTATATAATAAAAAAAAATTTTTTTTGATTTTTTCTGATTTTCATAGGTTATAATCTTTGAAAAGAAAATAATATTTAAAATTTTTTGAATGTGAATACCATATATTATTATATTAATCTTACTAATTATATATCATATAAATTAAATATAAATTATGTTAATGATAAATATTATAATAATGATCAAAAATTAAATTAACAAACTATTATTAAAAATCTAAATAATAATTAAAATATAGTTACATAACAAAAAATGATTCTAAATTAAATCAAAATATATTACTAAATAATAATATTTAATTTTTAAATCTTTCTTCTTTTTTTAAGCTTATATATTTTTTTTGATTAAATATAAATGATTTAAATATTATTTGTCTCAATCGAAATTTATTTTGAATTAATTTTTCTAAAAAATTAAACTATAAATAATTAAAATGAATATTTAAAATTATAAATAATAGAAATAAGAATGATATTTATTATTTAATAAGTAGAATATAGCTATTAAAATATTTATGTATTTAGGGGTTTCGGGGTTTATGACCTTAATGATTTAAGTAAGAAATCATTTAATGATCTATATGTTTTATTTAAAAATAAAATAACTAAAAATTTGTTTTTATTTTTTTTTCTCATTTTTTAATGTTATAACTTTTGAAAATATAATAATTTTATATTTTTTTCAAAAGTGTATACAATATTTATTTATAATAATCATAATAATTATATATCATATAAATTCAATATAAACAATTTTATTGATAGATATTCTTATAATTATCAAAAAATAAATTAAAATATATTATGAATAAGATTGATATTACTTAAAATATAATATCAAAACCTAAAATGATTCAAAAGCAAAGCAAAATATATCACTAAATAATAATTATTTGTTTTTAAATTTTTATTCTTTTTATAAGATTATCAATTTTTTGATGAAAAATAATTTTTATAAATTATATTTTTAACTCATAATTTATTTTATAATTAATATATATATATAAATAAAAAACTTAACAATCAAAATGTATTTTTTAAAATTATAATGAAAACAAATAAAAATGAGATTTATTAATTATTATTTAGGGTATACCGGTTTAAAATATTATCTATATAGGAGTATTGGGACTTTGTACTTTAGTGATTTAAGTGTTTAGACATTTAGTGGTTTATAGGTTTTATTTAAACAATGAAATAACATAAAAAATATTTTTTTTATTTTTTCACATGTTCAAAGTTATCTTTGAAAATATAAAAATTTTAAAACTTTTTTCAAAAGTGAAAACAATATTTAGTTATAATAATTATTAAATTTATATATTATATAAATTCAATATAAACATTTTTATGGATAAATATTCTAGTAATGATCAAAAAATAAATTAATAATCTATTATTAATAAGTAATATATCAATTAAAATATAATTAGAAACCCTAAAATGTTTCAGAAACAAAGCAAAATATATTACTATTTAATATTTTTTTGGTTTTTAATTTTTTTGTTCTTTTATTAAGTTTATCCATATTTTTTTGTTGAAAAATAATTTATATAAATTATATTTTTATAACTTATAATTTATTTTGTAATTAATATTTATATAAAAATAAACAAATAAATAATTAAAATGAATATTTAAAATTATAATGAAAAAAATAAAAATGAGATTTATTATTCTTTATTTAGGATATAAATGTTTAAAAAATTTATCTATTTAGGGTTTTCAATATTTAGGAGTTATTGATTTACGTATTTAGGCATTTAATGGATTATAGGATTTATTCAAACAATGAAATAACAAAAAATTTATTTATGATATTTTTTCAAATTTTCAAAGGTCATAACATTTGAAAATATAATAATTTTAAAATTTTTTAAAAATTTGAATACAATATTTAGTAATAATAAATATTATAACTATATATAATATAAACTAAATATAAACAATTTTATTGATAGATATTATATAAATTATCAAAAAATAAATTAATAAACTATTATTAATATGATAGATATAAATTAAAATATAATTAAAAAGCCTAAAATGATTCAAAATCAAAGTAAAATTTATTACTAAATAAATTTTTTTTTGTTTTTGCATCATTTTATAATCTTATAAGTTTTTTTGATGAAAAATATATTATTTAAATTATATTTGTATCTCTCATAATTTATTTTGTAATTAATATTTCTATAAATTATTTAAATTATATTTAAGGTTTACGAGTTTAATGGTTTAAGTATTTAAGGGCTTCGGGGTTTATGAGTTTAGATATTTATGTATTTGGAATTTAATGGTTTATAAGTTTATTTAAACAATGATATAACAAAAAATTTATTTTTGTTAATTTTTCTCATTTTTGAAGTTTATAAACTTTGAAAATATAACAATTTTTAAATTTTTTTTATATTTGAATATAATATTTAGTTATGATAATCTTAATAATTATATATCATGTAAATTCAATATAAATAATTATAATGAAATATATTATATTAATGATCAAAATATAAATTAATAAACTATTATTAATAAGATAGATATTATTTTTAATAATTTGCAAAACATACATTTATTCAAAATTAAAGTAAAATATATTACGAAATAATACATTCTTCGATGTTTTGCTTCTCTTTATAAGTTTATATTTTTTGTTAATAAAAGTAAATTATTTAACGTATATTTGTCTTCCTCATAATTTATTTTTAATTTATAATTATATAAAAATAAACTAATAAATAATTAAAATGAATATTAAAATTATAATGAATACAAATAAAATAGAGATTTATTATTTATTATTCAGGATATACTAGTTTAATGGTTTAAGTATTTAGGTATTTTGGTGTTTAGTGATTTAAGTGTTTAGGCCTTAAGTGATTTATAGTTTTTATTTAAAGAATGAAAAAATTATAATTTAATTTTTTGATTTTTTTTAAATTTTTGAAGGTTATAACCTTTGAAAATATAATAATTTTTAATTTTTTTACATGTGAATATAATATTCATTAATAATAATCTTAAGAATTATATATAATATAAACTCAATATAAATAATTTTATTAATAGATATTATAATAATGATCAATAAAAAATTAATAAACTATTATTAAAAAGAATGATTTAAATTAAAATATAATTGCAAAATCTAAAATGATTCAATATAAAAATAAAATATATTACAAAATAATAAATTTGTGTTTTAAAAATTTTGCTTCTATTTATATGGATATATATCTTTTTGATGAAAAATAAATTATTTAAATTAGATCCATCTCACTAATAATTTATTTTGTAATTAATATTTCTATAAAAATAAACTTATAAATATTTAAAAAAAAATTTAAATTATACTTAATAAAAATTAAATTGAGATTTATAATTTGTTATTAATGTACACCTGTTTAATGGTTTAAGTATTTAGAGATTTTGTCGTTTAGGAGTTTAGCAATTTATGTTTTTAGGCAATTAGTGGTTTATAGGTTTTATTTAAACAATAAAATAACAAAAAAAATTGAAATTTTCTCATTTTATTAGGTTATAACCTTTGAAAATATAATAATATTTAAAATTTTTTGAAATGTGAATACAATATTTAGTTATAATAATATTAATAATTATATATGATATAAATTCAATATGAATAATATTATTGATAGATATTATAATAATGATCAAAAATTATAATAATATGAATAATATGAATAAACTATTTATAATAAGATTGATATTAATTAAAAAATATTTAGAAAACCAAAATTGATTCAAAATTAAAGTAAAATATATTAGTTGATAATAATTTTTAATTTTTAATAATACTTGTTTTATACTTCTTTTAAAAGCGCATATATTTTTTTAATTAAAATTAAATTAATTAAAATATATATGTCGCAATCATAATTTAATTTGTAATAAATATTTCTATAAAAATAAACTAATAAATAATAAAAATGAATATTTAAAATTATAATAAATAGAAATAAAAATTAGATTTATTAATTATTAAGTAATATATAGCGGTTTAATGGTTTATGTATTTAGGCATTACGAGGTTTAAAAGTTTATTGATTTAACTGTGTATGCATTTAGTGGTTTATAGGTTTTATTAAAAAAATAAAATAATAAAAAATTTATTTTTATTATTTTTTGAAGTTTTCAAAGGTGATAACCTTTGAAAATATAATAATTTTTAAATTTTTTTCAAATGTGAATATAATATTTAGTTATAATAATCATTATATGTATATATCATAAAAATTCAATATAAACAATTTTATTGATAAATATTCTAATTTTGATCAAAAAATATATTAATAATCTATTATTAATAAGATACATATCAATTAAAATCTAATTACAAAACCTAAAATAATTCAGAAGAAAATCAAAGTATATTACTATATAATAATTTTTTGTTTTGAATTTTTTTTATTATAAAAAGTTTATCAATAATTTTTTGATAAAAAATAATTTATATAAATTATATTTGTCTAACTCAATTTATTTTGTAATTAATATATATATATATATATAAACAAATAAATAATTAAAATGAATATTTAAAATTATAATTAAAAAAATGATATTTATTATTTATTATTTAGGGATACCGGTTTAATTTAACTAAAATTTGTCTCACTAATAATTTATTTTGTAATTAATATTTCTATAAAAATAAACTGTAAATAATTAAAATAAAAATTTAAAATTATACTTAATTAAAATATAAGCGTATATTTTTATTAGATAAATAATATATTATTAAATTATATTTGTCCCACTCATAATTTAATTTGTACTAAATATTTCTAAATAAATACACTAATAAATAATTAAAATGAATATTTAAAAATATAATAAATAGCAATAAAAAATAGATTTATTCATTATTAAGTAGTATTTCGCGGTTTAATGGTTTATGTATTTAGACATTAGGGGTTTAGGAGTTTACTGATTTAACTTTATGTGCGTTTAGTGGGGCTGCTCATGGGACTCGGACATTCGTGACCTAACCCACTGTCTTGTCCCGAAAGAATCGGGACTGATAAAATCCGTTGACTTTGACTTTTCCCATCCCATTATGTCATGTATTTTTTCTCTTGGGACGGTTCCAGATCTTAAGTAATATCCATCCCAAGAACCATCCCATCCTAAAAAACCTATACTAGAACCAGGAATATATATATTTATATATATAACATGAAGATGCCACCAATTCTTCGACTGCCCATCCAATTCCGACATACCTATTGCTGTTCCGAAGATTTACAGGCCACCTCACGCCATTCCAGCCGTCTTCGATTAGGTCCAGCCCTTTTCCGTCACACTTCTGGTTGCCTCCACCGTGTCTTAGATGCCACCAGCCTTTTGGTTTGTTTTTCTGACGAGAATTGAGTGATTAATTATTATTATTATGTGTCTCAGTCAGTTTTGTTGAGTATTGGTTGTGGTGTTGTGGTTGGGCCGGAAGAGTCGGCTGAATGTGTTACAGTTAGTTTTGTGGAGCTTGCTTGTTTAAAATATTTATATTTATTTATGCTTAACATATCATATTAATTAATGGCAATGTAGATGACACAATCCAGTGGTAAACGAAAAATACAATAAATTGAAGATGATCACATCTCAAATGATCAAAGTACTAGTAAATCCAATCATCATCCTTTCACGGGCCATTCTATTATTATTGCAGGTTCTTTAATTCCAATTGTAAAAGAAAGTCAAGGTACATCTGAACCTCAAGCTCATAAAAAGTATAAGTCTGCTGTTTGGGGAACTTATGAGATATTAATTGATTCAGATGAAAATGAAACTCGTAGGGCAGCTTGTATATGGTGTAGGAAATAATACTTGACAAAAAGTGATCAAGGTACTTCAGTTTATGGAAATACTTGAGAGAGACTTGTAGGAAATTTCCACACAAAAAAGAATTAATAGAAGCTCACAAAGGTAAAGACAAGTCACAATCTTTGTTGAGTTTAAATAAAGGTACTAGTTTAGAGGATGACAAATTAACTTGTTGGCAATTTGATCAACAGCTAGTTAGGGAGGCTTGGGTAAAAATGATTTAAAAGATGAATTCCCTTTTTTTTTGTTGAGAGGGATGAGTTAAGGAGTTTTGTGAAGTTAGTGTGCCTCAATTTAAAATTCCATCAAGGCACTCTACACTGAGGAATTGTTTTTCTTTGTTTGTGAAGGAAAAGGAAAAATTATTTGATAGCATATCATCTCATTGTTGTAGAGATTCATTGACTACCGACATTTGGACTTGCATTCAAAATTTGTTTTATATATGTTAAATTATTCATTCCATTGATTATTAATGGAATATGCATAAAAGGCTTTTGAACTTTTGTGTAATTAAAAGTCATTCTGGATTAATATTAGAAATGCTATTGAGTTTTGTATGAATGAATGGGGTTTGAGAAAGTTGATGTGCATTACTATTGACAATGCATCAAATAATGATGTTGTAGTTGAACAATTGAAAAAAAAAGGCTTGTGAAGAAAAGTGATGTACCTTTGAGAGGCGAGCATTTTCATATGAGATGTTGTGCTCATATCCTAAACATAATTGTCAGAGATGGCATTGCAGTAGTTGAGGGTGCTATTCAAAAAATTAGAGGTGTGGTGAAATATGTGAGAAGCAGTCCTACAAGATTAGATATGTTTAAGTTATGTGTTGAAGAAGCAAACTTGACATTTGGATCTTCATTACAATTAGATTGTCCTACAAGATGGAATTCAACTTATTTGATGCTACAAACTGATATAAAATATCAAAAAGAATTTGATAAGTTGGAGGACAAACACAAAAGGTTTTTGAAGGAGTTTGGTTGAAACATTCAAACTGAGAAAAACTTAACTAACGCCAAAATTTTGGCTCATTTCTTGAAAACTTTTTATGAGGTAACTTGTAAATTTTCTGGCTCATAATATTCTACCTCTAGTGTTTATTTTCCAGAAATTATTTGAATTTTGAAAAAAAGTGAGCTTTGTGAAAATAGTAGAGATACAATGGTGTCTGAAATGGGTATGAAAATGAGGCATAAATTCAACAAATATTGGGGTTCTCTTCAGTCAACAAATATTATGCTTTTCGTAGCAGTAGTGTTGGATCCTAGATATAAGCTCAAATATCTCAAGGTTAAGTACACTTAGTATTATGGTGAGGGTTTGGCTAAAAATTTGGTGAAAAAGGTTATAAATGCTTTAAATGAGACGATGGATGATTATAAAGATTTAAATGAAGATTAATCAAAAAAGATGATTTCTCTTCTACTGTGTTAAGAAAAAAATGATGATTTCTTTGATGGTAGTGATACTTATGTTGATTTTTTTGTTGAATTGGAGAAAGAACAAGAAGTTGCAGCTTTGGAAGAGTTGGATAGGTACTTGGAGGACAAACTTGAAAAAAATAGAATTGATTTTGAACTTCTAAACTGGTGGAAGGTAAATGAGGTTAGGTATCCTTCTTTGGCAAATGTAGCAAGGGATGTATTTGCTATCCAAGCATCTACTATGGCATACCAATCTACATTTACCACTGTGGGAAGAACTTTTGATAAATTTAGGAGTTATTTAACACCTATTATAGCTGAAGTTCTAATATGTTTGCAAGATTGGTTGAGAAGCTCAAAGAAACCTATTGAAATTGAAGAATTAGTTCAAGACCTTGATGATAATGAAACAAGTTAGTATACAAATCATGTAAATTTTAATTTCACTTTTACTTATTTTATATATTCAATTTAATAATAATATGGTTTAATTACAATTTTCAGAGGGGTCACAAGATCCAAATATTCTTCCAACTATAGTTAGCCAACTAAATTTGGAATGGGTGTATTAAATTTTATAAGGTAATATTTTGTTTTTTATTACTCTTTCATCTTAGAAATTTATGTCTACATGATTAACACGTTTTCATCTTTGGTTGTGCTTCTACAGTGGATGACAAAAAGGGAGGAGTTGTAGAAAAGATAATTAATTGGGTTTGGATTTTTGTTGCTATTCCAGGACTGACCTTCGAAACGATTATTATCATGGTTGTTATTAGTTGTATTTTTTTTTATATTAAGCTGCCTAATTTTAGCAATTACTTAAGTAGTAATTGCTGCTACCAATGTTTGTGGTCATCTTTAGCAATTCCTTAATATTTTAAGTAATTATTTAAAAAATGTAGTATTGCTATTATGGTTAACTTTCACTCGGCTGAACAAAGCCAATTTGTGAAAAAACAAAGAACCAAATTAAGCACACAACTCAGTCCCATTCTATTTAACATTTCTATCCTTTTCTGAACATCAAAGCTTTTGACAAAATAATGGAATTCGTTTGTGGTATTCAGCCTATTTGACAAAACAAAATTGGCCCAATTTGAGTTTGAAAGATACATAACTAAGGAATGGTAAATCATACAACAAAAGGTTTCGACATTAACTAACTTGGCCGGTTTGAAGAAAATAAATTGAAAAAAATGTTTGAACCCCGTTACGTCCCAGAACCATTTTCTCCTACACAAAATCCCCGATCTCCGTCCTGTCCCGTCCCGATATTTTCAACCTATGGTACGGGTCTGGATCTTCAAAAAAAAAACCTCAGAACTGTGGGAAGGGATTGGGGATTTGTAATCTCCATCCTGTCCCGTCCCATGAGCACCCCTAGGATTTAGTAGTTTATAGGTTTTATTTAAAAAATAAAATAACAAAACATTTATTTTTATTATTTTTTGATATTTTCAAAGCTTATAACCTTTGAAAATATAATAATTTTTAAATTTTTTTGATATGTGAATACAATATTTAGTTATACTAATCATTATATTTATATATTATATAATTTCAATATAAACAATTTTATTGATAAATATTCTAAAAATAATCAAAAAATAAATTAATAATACATTAATAATAAGATAGATATTAATTAAAATATGATTACAAAACTTAAAATGATTCAGAAGCAAAGATAAATATATTACTATATAATAATTTTTTGTTTTTGATTTTTTTTTCTTTTAATAAGTTTATCTATATTTTTTTTGATTAAAAATAAAATAAATAAATTATATTTGTCTAACTCATAATTTATTTTGTAATTAATATTTATATATAAATAAACAATTAAATAATTAAAATCAATATTTAAAATTATAATAAAAAAAATGAGATTTATTATTTATTATTTATTATTTATTATTTCGAGATACAAGTTTAATTTAAATTAGATCCCTCTCACTAAAAATTTATTTTGTAATTAATATTTCTATAAAAATAAACTAATAAATAAATAAACTATAAATTTAAAATTATACTAAATACAAATTAAATTGAGATTTAAAATTTATTATTAATGTATACCAGTTTAATAGTTTAAGTATTAAGAGGTTTTGTCGTTAGGAGTTTAGCGATTTATGTTTTTAGTCTTTTAGTAGTTTATACATTTTATATAAAAAAATAAAATAACAAAAAAAAAATTTATAATTTGTTATCATTTTCATAGGTTAAAACCTTTGAAAATATAATAATATTAACAATTTTTTGAAATGTGAATACAATATTTAGTTATAATAAAATTAATAATTATATATCATATAAATTCAATATAAACAATATTATTGATAGTCAATATAATAATGATCAAAAATTAAATTAATAAACTATTAATAAAAAGATAGATATTAATTAAAAAATATTTAAAAAACCCAAATTGATTCAAAATTAAAGTAAAATATATTACAGGATAATAATTTTTAATTTTTAAATTTTTACTTCTTTTAGAACTGTATATTTTTTTTTATTAAAAATAAATTAATTAAATTATATTTGTCGCACTGATACTTTATTTTGTAATAAATATTTCAATATAAATAAACTAATAAATAATTAAAATGAATATTTAAAATTATAATAAATAAAAATAAAAATTAGATTTATTAATTATTAAGTAGTATATAGCAGTTTAATAGTTTATTTATTTAGGCATTACAGGGTTTAGGAGTTTACTGATTTAATTGTGTATGCATTTAGTAGTTTGTAGGTTTTATTTAAGAAAAAAAATAAAAAAAATTATTTTTATTATTTTTTGATATTTTCAAAGATAATAACCTTTGAAAATATAATAATTTTTAAATTTTTTTTAAATGTAAATAAATATTTATTTATAATAATCATAATAATTATATATCATATAAATTCAATATAAACAATTTTATTGATAGATATTCTAATAATTATAAAAAAATAAATTAAAAATCTATTATGAATAAGATTGATATTACTTAAAATATAATATCAAAACCTAAAATGATTCAAAAGCAAAGCAAAATATATTACTTAATAATAATTATTTGTTTTTAAATTTTTATTCTTTTTAAAAGCTTATCTATTTTTTAATAAAAAATGATTTTTATAAATTATATTTTTAACTCATAATTTATTATATAATTAATATATATATATATATATAAATAAAAAACTAAACAATAAAAATGAAATTTGTAAATTTAAAATTAAAACAAATAAAAATGAGATTTATTAATTATTATTTAGGGGATACCCATTAAAACTGATTATCTATATAGGGGTATCAGGAATTTTGTAGTTTAGTGATTTAAGTGTTTAGGCATTTAGTGATTTATAGGTTTTATTTAAACAATGAAATAATAATAATAATATTTTTTTTTCACATGTTCTAAGGTTATAATCTTTCAAAATATAATAATTTTAAAATTTTTTTCAAAAGTGAATACAATATTTAGTTATAATAATTATTAAAATTATATATCATATTAATTAAATATAAATATTTTTATTGATAAATATTTTAATAATGATCAAAAAATAAATTAATAATCTATTATTAATAAGTTAGATATCAATTAAAATATAATTACCAAATCTAAAATGATTCAGAAACAAAGTAAAATATATTACTATATAATAATTTTTTGTTTTAAATTTTTTTCTTCTTTTAATAAATTTATCTATATCTTTTTTGTTGAAAGATAATTTATATAAATTATATTTTTCTAACTTATAATTTATTTTGTATTTAAATTTATATAAAAATAAATAAATAATTAAAATGTATATTTAAAATTATAATAAAAAAAAATAGAAATGAGATTTATTATTTATTATTTAGGATATACCTGTTTAAAAAATTTATCTATTTGGGTTTTCGAGATTTAGAAGTTATTGATTTAAGTATTTATGCATTTAATGGTTTATAGCTTTTATTTAAACAATTAAATAACAAAAAATTTATTTTTGATATTTTTAAAATTTTCAAATGTCATAACATTTGAAAATATAATAATTTTAAAATTTTTTAAAAATGTGAATACAATATTTAGTAATAAATATTATTATAACTATATATAATATAAAATAAATATAAACCATTTTAATGATAAATATTATATCAATTATAAAAAAATAAATTAATAAACTATTATTAATATAATAGATATAAATTAAAATATAATTAAAAAACCTAAAATGATTCGAAATCAAAGTAAAATTTATTACTAAATAATATTTTTTTTATTTTTGCATCATTTTATAAGGTTATATATTTTTTTGATGAAAAATATATTATTTAAATTATATTTGTCACTCATAATTTATTTTATAATTAATATTTCTATAAATTATATAAATTATATATAAGATTTATTAGTTTAAAGGTTTAGGTATTTAGGGGCTTCGGGGTTTAGGAGTTTAGAGATTTATGTATTTAGGCATTTAATTGTTTATAAGTTTTTTTTAAACAATCTTATAACAAATAATTTTTTTTTGTTATTTTTTCTCATTTTTGAAGGTTATAACCTTCAAAATTTTAACAATTTTTAAATTTTTTTTATATGTGAATACTATATTTAGTTATGATAATCTTAATAATTATATATCATGTTAATTCAATATAAACAATTATATTGATAGATATTATATTAATGATCAAAAAATAATTTAATAAACTATTATTAATAAGATAGATATTTTTAAATTATATTTGCAAAATGTAAATTTATTCAAAATCTAAGTAAAATATAATACTAAATAATAATTTTTTTGATGTTTTGCTTCTTTTTATAAGTTTATATGTTTTGTTATTAAAAGTAAATTATTTAATTTATATTTGACTTCCTCTTTATTTATTTTTAATTTATAATTCTATAAAAATAAACTAAAAAAATATTAAAATGAATATTTAAAATTATAATGAATACAAATAAAATTGAGATTTATTATATATTATTCAAGATATACTAATTTAATGGTTTAAGTATTTAGGTGTTTTGGGGTTTAGTGATTTAAGTGTTTAGGATATTTATTTATATAATAATTATATAACTAAATATAATAATTTTTAATTTTTTTGTAATGTTAATAAGATATTTAGTTATAATATTCTTAATAATTATATATAATGAAAACTCAATATAAATAATTTTATTAATAGATATTATAATAATGATCAATATAAAATTAATAAACTATTATTAATAAGAATGATATAAATTAAAATATAATTGTAAATACTAAAATGATTCAAAATCAAAATAAAATATATTACAAAATAATAAATTTTTATTTTTAAAATTTTGCCTCTTTTATAAGCATATATATTTTTTTCATAAAAAATAATTTATTTAAAATAGATCCGTCTCACTAATAATTTATTTTGTAATTAATATTTCTATAAAAATAAATTGATAAATAATAAAAAGAAAAATTAAAATTATACTTAATAAAAATTAAAATGGAATTTATGATTTATTATTAATGTATACTAATTTAATAGTTTAAGTATTTAGAAGTTTTTTCGTTTATGAGTTTAGCAATTTATGTTTTTAGGCATTTCGTGGTTTAAAAGTATTATTTAAACAATAAAATAACAAAAAAAAATTTTGTAATTTTTTGTCATTTTCATAGGTTATAACCTTTGAAAATATATTAATATTTAAAATTTTTTGAAATGTGAATACAATACTTAGTTATAATAAATTTAATAATTATATATCATATAAATTCAATATAAACAATTATATTGATAGATATTATAATAATGATCAAAAATTAAACTCATAAACTATTAATAATAAGATTAATATTAATTAAAAAATATTTACAAAACCCAAATTGATTCAAAATTAAAGTAAAAAATATTACTGTATAATAATTTTTAATTCTTAAATTTTTACTTCTTTTATAAGCGTATATATTTTTTTTGATTAAAAATAAATTATTTAAATTATATTTGTCACACTCATAATTTATTTTGTAATAAATTTTTTAATAAAAATAAACATATAAATAATTAAAATGAATATTTAAATAATAATAAATTCTAATAAAAATTAGATTTTTTAATTATTAAGTAGCATATAGTGGTTTAATGGATTATGTATTTAGGCATTATGGGCCTTAAGAGTTTACTGATTTAACTGTGTATGCATTTAGTGGGTTATAGGTTTTATTTAAAAATTAAAATAACAAAATATTTATTTTTGGTATTTTTTGATATTTTCAAATGTTATAACCTTTGAAAATATAATAATTTTAAAATTTTTTTCAAAATTGAATTCAATATTTAGTTATAATAATCATTATATTTATATATCATATAAATTCAATATAAACAATATTATTAATAAATATTCTAAAAATGATCAAAAAATAAATTATTAATCTATTATTAATAAGATAGATATGAATTAAAATATAATAAAAAAACCTAAAATGATTCAGAAGAAATCAAAATATATTACTATATAATAATTTGTTGTTTTGAAATTTTTTTATCTTTTAAAATAAATTATTTTCCATTTTAATGAAAAATAATTTATATAAATTATATTTGTCTAATTCATAATTTATTTTTTAATTAATATTTATATAAAAATAAGCAAATAATAATTAAAATAAATATTTAAAATTATAATGAAAAAAACAATATTGAGAGTTATTATTTATTATTTATTATTTAGGGTTACCAGTTTAAAAGAATTATTATTTATTATTTAGGGTTTTATAGATTTAGGTTTTGTTGATTTAAGTGTTTAGGCATTTAGTGGTTTATAGGTTTTATTTAAACAATGAAATATCAAAAAATATATTTTTTTTATTTTTTCACATTTTCAAAGGATATAAATTTGAAAATATAATAATTTTAAAATTTTTTTCAAAAGTGAATTTAATATTTAGTTATAATAATCATTATATTTATATATCATATAAATTCAATATAAACAATTTTATTGATAAATATTCTAATAATGATCAAAAAATAAATTAATAATCTATTATTAAAATGATAGATATCAATTAAAATATAATTACAAAACCAATAATGATTTAAAAGCAAAGCAAATTATAATATTATATAATAATTTTTATTTTTAATTTTTTTTTCTTTTAATAAGTTTATCTATATTTTTTTTGATGAAAAATAATTTATATAAATTATAATTGTCTATCACATAATTTATTTGCTAATTAATATTTATATAAAAATAAACAAATAAATAATTAAAATGAATATTTAAAATTTTAAATAAAAAAATAAAAATGGATTTATTGTTTATTATTTACGATATATCTGATTAAAAAATTATCTTTTTAGGATTTTCGAGATTTCGAAGTTATTCATTTAAGGATTTAGGCAATTCGTGGTTTATAGGTTTTATTTAAACAAAGAAATAACAAATATAATTATTTTTGATATTTTTTTAAATTTTCCAAGATTATAAACTTTTAAAATATAATAATTTTAAAATTTTTAAAAAATGTGAATACAATATTTAGTAATAATAATTATTATAACAATATATAATATAAACTAAATATAAACAATTTTATTGATAGATATTATATCAATTATCAAAAAATAAATTAATAAACTATTATTAATATGATAGATATAAATTTAAATTTAATTACAAAAACTAAAATGATTCAAAATCAAAGTAAATTTATTACTAAATAATAATTTTTGTTTTTTAGTTTTTGCCTCATTTTATAAGAATATATATTTTTTTGATAAAAAATAAATTATTTAAATTATATTTGTACCAATCATAATTTATTTTGTAATTAATATTTCAATAAATTATTTAAATTATATTTAAGGTTTACGAGTTTAAAGGTTTAATTATTTAGGGGCTTCGGGGTTTAGGAGTTTAGAGATTTATGTGTTTAGCTATTTAATGGTTTATAAGTTTTATTTTAACAATGATATAACAAAATTTTTTTTTATTTTTTCTCATTTTTTAAGGTTATAACCTTTGAAAATATAATAATTTTTAAATTTTTTTTAAATGTGAATACTATATTTAGTTTTTATAATATTAATAATTATTTATCATATAAATTAAATATAAACAATTATATTGATATATATTATATTAATGATCAAAAAATAAATTAATAAACTATTATAAATAAGATAGATATTATTTAAAATATATTTGCAGAACCTAAATTTATTCAAAATCAAAGTAAAATAAATTACTAAATAATAATGTTTTTGATGTTTTGTACCTTTTTATAAGTATATATTTATTGTTCTTAAAAGTATATTATTTAAATTATATTTGTCTTCCTCATAATATATTTTGTAATTTATAATTCAATAAAAATAAACTAAAAAATAATTAAAATGAATATTTAAAATTATAATGAATACAAATAAAAGTGAGATCTTTATTTAATATTCAGGATATACAGTTTTAATGGTTTTGGTATTTATGTGTTTTGGGGTTTAGTGATTTAAGTGTTTATGCCTTTAGTGATTTATAGTTTTTTTTAAAGAATGAAAAAACAAAAAAATTAATTTTTTGTTTTTTTTTTAATTTTTGTAGGTAATAAACTTTAAAAATATAATAATTTTTAATTTTTTTTAAATGTGAATATATTATTTAGTTATAATAATCTTAATAATTATATATAATGTATACTCAATATAAATAATTTTATTAATAGATATTATAATAATGATCAATAAATAATTAATAAACTATTATTAAAAAGAATGATATAAATTAAAATAGAAATGCAAAATCTAAAATAATAGAAAGTCAAAATAAAATATTTTACTAAATAATAAATTTTTATTTTTAAAATTGTGCGTATTTTTATAAGCTTTTATTTTTTTGATGAAATATAAATTATTTAAATTATATCTGTCTCACTAATAAATTATTTTGTAATTAATATTTCTATAAAAATAAACTGAAAAATAATTAAAATAAAAATTTAATATTATACTGAATAAAATTTAAAATGAGATTAATGATTTATTATTAATGTATACCAGTTTAATGGTTTTGAGATTTAAAATTTTCTGAAATGTGAATACAATATTTAGTTATAATATTAATAATCTTCATACATCATATAAATTCAATATATACAATTTTATTGATAGATATTATAATAATGATCAAAAATTAAATTAATAAACTATTAATAATAAGATAGATATTAAATAAAAAATATTTAAAAACCCAAATTGATTCAAAATTAAAGTAAAATATATTACTGAATAATAATTTTTAATTTAAAAAATTACATCTTTTATAAGCATATATATATTTTTTAATTAAAAAATAAATTATTTAAATTATATTTGTCTTACTCATAATTTATTTTGTAATAAATATTTTTATAAAAATAAACTAATAAATAATTAAATGAATATTTAAAATTATAATAAATAGAAATAAAAATTATATTTATTAATTATTATGTATTATATAGTGGTTTAATGGTTTATGTATTTAGGTATTACGGGGTTTAGGAGTATAGTGATTTAATTGTGTATGCATTTAGTCGTTTATAGGTTTTATTTAAAAAATAAAATAACAAAAAGTTTATTTTTATTATTTTTTGATATTTTCAAAGGTTATAACCTTTGAAATATAATAATTTTTAAATTTTTTTCAAAAGCGAACTCAATATTTAGTTATAATAATCATTATATTTATATAACATATAAATTCAATATAAATAATTTTAGTGATTAATATTCTAATAATGATCAAAAAATAAATTAATAATCTATCATTAATAAGATAGATATCAATTAAAATATAATTATAAAACATAAAATGATTAATTAGGAAACCAAAATATATTACTATATAATAATTTTTTGTTTTGTAATTTTTTTTTCTTAAAAAGTTTATCTATATTTTTTTGATAAAAAATAATTTACATAAATTATATTTGTCTAACTCATAATTTATTTTTTTATTAATATTTATATAAAAATAAACAAATAAATAATTAAAATGAATATTTAAAATTATAATGAAAAAAAATGAGATTTATTATTTATTATTTTGGGTATACCAGTCTAATTTAATTTATATCTTTCTCATTAATAATTTATTTTGTAATTAATATTTCTATAAAAATAAACTGATAAATAATTAAAATAAAAATTTAAAATTATATGGAATAAAATTAGAATGAGATTTATGATTTATTATTAATGTGTACCAATTTAATAGTTTAAGTATATAGAGGTTTTGTCGTATAGGTGTTTAGCGATTTATGTTTTTAGGCATTTAGTGGTTTATAGGTTTTATTTAAACAATAAAATAACAAAAAAAATTTTGTAATTTTTTGTCATTTTCATAGGTTATAACCTTTGAAAATATAATAATATTTAATATTTTTTGAAATGTGAATACAATATTTTGTTATAATAATTTTAATAATTATATATCATATAACTTCAATATAAATAATTTTATTTATAGATATTATAATAATTATCACAAATTAAATAAATAAACTATTATTAATAAGATAGATAAAAATTAAAAAATATTTACAAACCCCAAATTGATTCAAAATTAAAGTGAAAAATATTACTGGATAATAATTTTTAATTTTTAAAATTTTACTTATTTTATAAGCATATATATTTTTTTAATTAAAAATAAATTATTTAAATTATATTTGTCACAATCATAATTTATTTTGTATTAAAAAATTATATAAAAATAAACTAATAAATAATTATAATGAATTTTTAAAATTATAATAAATTGAAATAAAAATTAGATTTCTTAATTATTAAGTTGTATATAGCAATTTAATGGTTTTTGTATTTCGGCATTACGGGCTTTAGGAGTTTACTGATTTAACTTTGTATGCATTTAATGGTTTATAAGTTTTATTTAAAAATTAAAATAACAAAATATTTATCTTTATTATTTTTTTATATTTTCAAAGGTTATTACCTTTGAAAATATAATAATTTTTAAATTTTTTTTCAAATGTGAATTCAATATTTAGTTATAATAATCATTATATTTATATATCATATAAATTCAATATAAATAATATTATTGAAAATATTCTAATAATGATCAAAAAATAAATTAATAATCTATTATTAATAAGATAGATATTAATTAAAATATAATTACAAAACCTATAATGATTCAGAAGCAAAGCAAATTTAATTACTATATTATAATTTTTTGTTAATAATTTATTTTTTCTTTTAATAAGTTTATCTATATTTTTTTGATGAAAAATAATTTTCATAAATTATATTTGTCTAACTCATAATTTATTTTTTAATTAATATTTATATAAAAATAAACAAATAAATAATTAAAATGAATATTTATAATTATAATGAAAAAAATGAGATTTATTCTTTATTATTTAGGGTATACCAATTTAATTTAATTTATATCTGTCTCACTAATAATTTATATTGCAATTAATATTTCAATAAAAATAAACTAATAAATAATTAAAATAAAAATTTAAAATTATACTGAATAAAAATTAAAATGAGATTTATGAATTATTATTAATGCATACCAGTTTAATATTATAAGTATTTAAAAGTTTTGTCGTTTAGGACTTTAGTGATTTATGTTTTTAGGCATTTAATGGTTTATAGTCTTTGTTTAAACAATGAAATAACAAAAAAATTATTTTAGATATTTTATCACATTTTCATAGATTATCACCGACAATATAATAATTTTAAAATTTTTTAAAAACGTGAATACAATATTTAGTAATAATAATCATTATAAATATATATAATAAAAACTAAATATAAACAATTTTATTCATAGATATGATACCAATTATCAAAAAAAATTTATATGTTATTATTATTATGATGGATATAAATTAAAATATAATTGCAAAACCTAAAATTATTTAAAATCCAAGTAAAATTTATTACTAAATAATAATTTTTGTTTTTTTTGTTTTTGCTTCTTTTTATACGCTTATATATTTTTTTGATTAAAAATAAATTATTTAAATTATATTTGTATCACTCATAATTTATTCTGTAATTAATATTTTAATAAATTATTTAAATTATATTTAAGGTTTGCGAGTTTAAAGGTTTAAGTATTTAGGGGTTTTTGTGTTTAAAAGTTTATATGTTTAAGTGTTTAGGCATTTAGTGGTTTATAAGTTTTATTTAAAGAATGATATAGCAAAAAAATTATTTTTATTATTTTTTCTAATTTTTGAAGATTATACCATTTGAAAATATAATAATTTTTAAATTTTTTTCAAATGTAAATATAATATTTATTTATAATAATCTTCATAATTATAATTCATTTAAATTTAATATAAATAATTATATTGCTAGATATTATAATTATGATCAAAAAATAAATTAATAAACTATTATTAATAAAATAGTTATTATTTAAAAAGTATTTGTTAAATCTAAATTTATTCAAATCAAAGTTAAATATATTACTAAATAATAATTTTTTTTAGTGTTTTGCTTTTTTATAAGTTTATATTTTTGTTATTAAAAATAAACTCTTTAAATTATATTTGTCTTACTCATAATTTAATTTGTAATTTATAATTCTATAATAATAAACTACTAAATAATTAAAATGAATATTTAAAATTATAATGAATACAAATAAAATTGTGATTTATTATTGATTATTCAGGATATACCGGTTTAATGGTATAAGTATTTAGGTGTTTTATGGTTTAAGAGTTTATTGATTTAATTGTTTAGACCTTTAGTGATTTATAGTTTTTTGTAAAGAATGAAAAAATAAAAAATTTAATTTTTTATTTTTTTTTTAATTTTTGAAGGTTGTAACCTTTGAAAATATAACAATTTTTAATTTTTTTTAAATGTGAATATAATATTTAGTTATGATAATCTTAATAATTATATATAATGTAAACTCAATATAAATAATTTTATTGATAAATATTATAATAATGATCAATAAATAAATTAATAAACTTATATTTATAAGAATAATATAAATTAAAATATAATTGTAAAATAATTTATATAAATAATATTTGTCTAACTTATAATTTATTTTGTAATTAATATTTATATAAAAATAAACAAATAAGTATTATATTTGGTTATCTATATTTTTTTGATGAAAAATAATTTATATAAATTATATTTGTCTAACTCATAATTGATTTTGTAATTAATATTTATATACAAATAAACAAATAAATATTAAAATGAATTTTTAAAATTATAAAAAAAATGATATTTATTCTTTATTATTTAGTGTATACCGGTTTAATTTAAATTATATCTGTCTTACATATGATTTATTTTGTAATTAATATTTCTAAAAAAATAAACTGTTAAATAATTAAAATAAAAATTTAAAATTATACTGAATAAAAATTTAAATGAGATTTATGAATTATTATTAATAAATATACCAGTTTAATGGTTTAAATATTTATAGGTTTTGTCGTTTAGAAGTTTAGAGAGTTATGTTTTAGTCATTATTAGAATATTTATCAATAAAAATGTTTATATTGAATTTATATGATATATAAATTTAATAAATATTATATCTAAATATTGTATTCACTTTTGAAAAAAGTTTTGAAATTTTTATATTTTCAAAGATTATAACCTTTGAACATGTGAAAAAATAAAAAAAATAATTTTTTTTATTTCATTGTTTAAATAAAACCTATAAATCAATAAATGCCTGAACACTTAAATCACTAAACTAAAAAATCCCGATACCCCTATATAGATAATCCTTTATACCGGTATACTCTAAATAATAATTAATAAATCTCATTTTTATTTGTTTTCATTATAATTTAAAAAATTCATTTTGATTTATAAGTTATATATATATATATATATATTAATTATAAAATAAATTATGAGTTAAAAATATAATTTATAAAAATTATTTTTCATCAAAAAATAGATAAGCTTATAAAAAGAATAAAAATTTAAAAACAATTAATTATTATTAAGTAATATATTTTGCTTTGCTTTTGAATCATTTTAGGTTTTGATATTATATTTTAAGTAATATCAATCTTATTCATAATAGATTTTTAATTTATTTTTTGATAATTATTAGAATATCTATTAATAAAATTGTTTATATTGAATTTATATGATATATAATTATTATGATTATTATAAATAAATATTGTATTCACTTTTAATAAAAATTTAAAATTTATTATATTTTCAAAGGTTTTAATCTAAAAAAATTAGAAAGAATACAAAAAATAAATTTTTTGTTATTTTTTTTTAAATAAAATCTTTAGACCACTAGATGTTTACTTACTTAAATCAGTAGCTCATAAAACCCGAAACCCCTAAATACTTAAACCTTATAACAGCTGTATACTACTTAATAAATAATAAATCTCATTTTTATTTCTATTTATTATAATTTTAAATATTCATTTTTATTATTTATATTTTAATTTTTAGATAAATTAATTACAAAATAAATTTCGAGTGAGACAGATATTATTTATATAATTTATTTTTAATCATAAAAAAATATAAGCTTATAAAAAGATGGAAAAATTTAAAAATTAAATATTATTATTTAGTAATATATTTTTTTTATTTTGAATCATTTTGTGTTATGTAAATATATTTTAATTAATATTTATATTATTAATAATAGTTTATTAATTTAATTTTTGATTAATATTATAATATCTATCATTAAAATTATTTATATTGAATTTATATGATATATAATTTATAAGATTAATATAATTATACATGGTATTCACATTTCAAATGATTTTGAAAATTATTTTATTTTTAAAGGTAATAACCTTTGAAAATCTAAAAAAAATCAAAAAAGAATTATTTATTTTTATTATATATATAAAACCTATATACCACTAAATGCCTAAAAACATAAATTGCTAAACTCCTAAACAAAAAAACCCCTAAATAATAGATTCATTAAA